>PVKC010023519.1:0-17198 GCA_004027635.1 Crocidura indochinensis
AAAAAAAAGCAAAAAGCACAAAACAATTTTTTTATTTAGCTATCTAGCTTTCATCAATTACTTTGTTTTGGTGAGGTTACTAAAGTTGTTGTCTCCATTTATATTTATTTATTTTCTTCTTTTTTTTTTCTTTCTTTAAGTGCTCTGCTAGTTTTTTTTTTTTTTTTTATGTCAAAACCATGGCTTTTCTGTGGTGCTTCTCTTTATTGTTGGAGTGCTCATTGGATATTTTATTTCACACTTCTTTTTGTACTGTTGGGGTGTTTCACCTCTTTTTCCCCTTCGTCTCTCAAACTGATGATGAGAGCCTCTAGATCTAGAAGGAATCTGCCCATTTTTGGCATATTTGATTTTTTACTCCAGTTTATTACTTTTCTCTTCTTCAAACAAAACCACATAACTTGAACTATCTAGTCCTACCTCCCAGTTAGAGGGGGAAATAAGGGAGGTACCAAGACCAAACAGATGTAAGACCTCTAAGTAGTAAGCTAGGCACAGCGGGGACCACGTATTTAAGCAGCCCCGGGCGTGAGGGAGAAGGATATGGGAGGTAGGACGGGAACAGAGGTGTTGGAAGGACAAATCTGTATTGGGAATCCCCCTGATTTTATGTTGATATATACCTAAAATATTATTGTCAACAATATGTAAGCCACTATGATCAAAATAAACATTATATTAAAATAAGAGAGCATTTAAATTCTCTTATTACACTAGACCTTTTTTGCTTGGTCATATTATTTCCTTTTCAAAAGAATTCTAATAATTAAAATCACTACTTACCAATGAATATATTTGAAAAAATAGCAGAAAATAAATCAAATGGCAGATTCATAACAAGAACACATGCTTAATAATGTATGCTAGCATTATTTCACAATGTTGTAAATAGTCCATTTCACCAATGGAGGTGATCAGAAGTAAAGGATTTCAAAATCCTGTAAAAGGGGCTAGAGCGATAGCACATAGGGCTTTTGCCTTGAATGCAGCAGATCCAAGACAGTCCTGGTTTGATACACGGCATCTCATATGGTCCCCTGATCCAGGAGCAATTTCTGAGCACATAATAAGTAGTAATCTTTGAGATCACCAGATATGTGCCCCATAAAAACCCTAAAACCTATAAAAGAAGATTTTGCTTCATTAGCAGTGAGAGTTTTGCATTAGTGCTTGTGTTCAATAGATCATAATAATCCAAATTAAAACCTTGTATCTTATATAAATGTTCATATATCTTTCTTAAGAAGAGTAGTTAAGGCAGGCAGAAGGTATAGTCCCTCCTATGTTCAAGGACTATTATTGAAGTTGCCATTATTGAAGTTGAAATAGGAATATAGAATAATTGATCTTTATGTAACACTTAAAATCGATAAATTTACATAGTGATATAATCATTTTTCTATGATTTAATGGTTAAATTTCTGTTTTTTACCTTTCATTCCTCTGACTTTACTTTTTTCTCTCATTGCTTGTTTTCTTCCCATTTATTTGTATGCACAAACTTTTTTTTGTAAAAGATGTAACTACTTTGCCATCACACAAATTGAGTAACCAACTTTTCCTTTCAGATATACAGCAGTCTGCAGCTTTACCACCAACTGAGGTGGACATTTTGTATGTCAGTCTTCAAGGAGAGATCCATGGAGTCACAAGATGGACAGTTTCTCCTCTCTATATGCATTGCTTTGCTTTACAGAAGTTACAAAACAAACATTCATTTTCTTCAGGGACACTGCCACCTAGCACACTTCAAGAACTTCCAAAGTTTAAGCCAAATCTCTGTCTTCTAGCAGGTTTTTCTCAGGAGTAGATGAAAGATGAGTTTAGTCATGACAAATAAAAACCTGACTTTGAAGCATTTCTCACTTGTTTCCTCCATGTCCTTATTTGTCTTATTTCAAGTGGGAAGTAAAAGAGAAGGGACAACAGTAACACTATGAGAGCATTGAGAAAGAATACATTTCACAGAAGCACTGTAGTGAGACAGCAAAAATGTGAGCCCTAAGCTTGCAGACTCAAGCCTGCTTTTTACTCAACTTAGCCCTTTGCATTGATCAGATATAAAATGGAGGAGTGGTGTTGAAATGAGTTTTGCATGAGAACCTCTCATTATCTATATTGTAAGTTACGGTGCCTTATATAAAATTTTAAAAGTAATAATAATATCCACAAAAATTAAGTATTGATTCTATCTCCGTTGACTTTCTAGTAGAGTTATTCAATGGTGTGAATATCGTGGCTTTCAAAATATACTGGTCATCTACTTGATAGAACTCTCAGAAAGATAAAAGTGATGTTGTTTTGTCAAGAAATGCAATCCCCACGTTTTGATGCAATGATTATATTCTATAAAGTAGTCTCTTTTTTTTCATCAAATCCTGCAGGTTTTTAAAACTTTAATAATTTAGACTATAGGTATATAGGCACAGACAGTAAATGACTTTTAAAGCCAAATTGATTTTTCCTCTTACATCTGAAAAACATGAATGCCATTTGTCCCAGTTAATGTGGTTGTCATTTTTCATTTGTCATAGAAATGGAAAATTATTTGCATACAATTATGTAGACGTAATGCCCTGCACTTTAATGCATTTGCTTTGAAATTTTTAAGTTTTTCTATCATTTAATGTTTGCCATATTATTTCATAAAATTTATACCTACAAAGAATATAATTTGGGGAGAAATACTTTAAACATAACAATAATGGAAAACAACTTGATGGGACTTTAATGCAGGACACTTTTTAAAAATTATCACCAGGTAATAGTTTTTATATAACTTATAAATAATGATAGCAATTTAATTACATAGTAGATACATTGATCTAGATACTATAACAAATTACCACAAATGCAGTAGTGTAAAAAATGAAAATATATTATTTTACAGTTCTAGAGATAAGAAATTCAGCACACCTGAATGTTTGCACAGTTGTGTTTCATTTGGGAAAAATACAAGTATCTTTTTCTACTTCTAGAGTGCATGGAATTTTAATTTTCAAAGTCACCAATAGCAGGTCCATTTCTCATATGAGACCATACTTCAGGTATTCTGTTTTAACTCTTTTATGTAATAATTTTGATTGTTTTGTTCCTAATTTAGTGGTCATACCTCTGACTCAGGAATCACTCCTGATGATGCTCAAGGGATAACTCAGAGTTTCAGAGATTGAATCTGAGTTGGCTTAGTGCAAGGCAAGTACCCTACTTGCTGAACCATGGCTCTGGCTCAGTATTGATGTTCTTAATAGTTTCAGGGAGCTACTCTAGTAAGACCTTGAAGTTGCCAGAGCATTTAAGGAATCAATTTTGAGAACTTTATCATGTAAAGCATGTCGTTTACTATTTGAACTCCTTGAATTATCTCTTCTACCTTTAAGGAGCCATCCATTTTGACTCGACTCACTCAGCCAATCCAAATTAATATCCCTATGTCAAGACAAAATGTTGACCATAATTGCACCTTTTTTTTCTTTGTTTTTTGTTTTTTGGGTCACACCCGCAATGCTCAGGGGTTACTCCTGGCTCCATGCTCAGAAATTGCTCCTGGCAGGCACGGGGGACCACATGGGGCACCGGTATTCTAACCGATGACCTTTTGCATGAAAGGCAAACGCCTTACCTCCATGCTATATCCCGGGTCCCCATAATTTCAACTTTAATTGAATATAATTTTCCATATAAAGGAATACTCACAGATTCAAAGTATTAACATGAGCATATCTTTGAAAAAATATTTGGGCTAGTCATGAAATAAAATATATACTATTAACTATATAATATGCAATAATAAATAGCAGGTATATGAATTAGATTAATATATGATCTATATTAATTTGATATGTGAAAAACTGGTACATTGTTTTTTGTTTTGTTTTGTTTTTAGTTTTTGAGCCACACCCAGCGGTGCTCAGGGGTTACTCCTGGCTCTCTACTCAGAAATCACTCCTGGCAGGCCCTGGAGGACCATATGCGATGCTGGGATTTGAACCACTGTTGGTCATGGGTCAGCCACTTGCAAGGCAAAGGCCTTACCACTATGCTACTTATCCGGCCCCTGGTGCATTGTTTTTATTTAAATTTTATTTAAAATACTGGAATTTATGAAGCAATTTATGGTTGAATTTTAGACATAATTTTTTAACGCAAACACCACCACCAGTTTCAACTTCCATTCAATAATATTCCCAGAGTCCCTTCCATAGCTCACCCTGACCCAGCCTGCCATCAAAATAGGCACCTATTTAGGTGTGGTTGTTAAATTTCATGTCTCTTGATTTCAGTTTTGTTGACTCTGTGATTTGAATATTTAGCTCTGCCCTTACTTGGGACAAATAATACTACTAATGTCTCTGAATCCTCTGAGCCCCTAATCTCATTATTTCGCATCTGTCTTTTCTCCCTTCACTGTATTCCTAATACTTTCCTAACTATACTCAAGAGTAAAAAATGTTCTATTAACCCTCATTTAGACCATTGCATTTTCTCATGCAGTTATTATCAATACCACATATTAATGATATCATCCTGTATTTATTTCTCTTTTTCTGGGTTACATCATTTAACATGAGATATGTTATGTTCCATTTATGTTGCAGAAAAATTGCATGATTTTATCATTCCTTATAGCTATGTAGTATTCCATTGTATATAAGAATCACATCTTTAGAGATTCACTAATCTATTGGACATCTAAGTTGATTCTTACACTTAGCTATTGCATTTCATGCTGCAATGTGATGAATCCTAATTAGAATAATTTCCTTTTGCTAAATTTAATAATGGACTTATAAGTAGATAAAAATACATTAAGTTGAATCAATAAAATATAACTCCAAGTTTTCCAAGCATGCAGAAGGACAATGGCTCAAATCCCAGCATTCCATATGGTCCCCCAAGCCTGCCAGGAGTGATATCTGAGTGTAGAGCCAGGAGTAAATACTCAACACTGCCAGGTGTGACCCAAAAATCAATATATATATACACAATTTCAAAGCACTGATAATACCTGATTAAAACCATTTCCAGCTCTCATGTTACTTGGAAAAAATAATTTCTTTGTCTGAACACACATCAAATGTAAACTTCATGATGATTCCACTGAGTAATGTCCTGAAATGAATGTTTTTTTTTTTTATCTCTGGACAAACCCAGACCCAAAACTTGTTTTGTGTGTCTTCAGAGTTCATATAAGCTATGGCCTTCAATATATTGTTGTATTCTCTTTCAACACTGAACATTAAAGAGAGTGGTAACATTTTCTAAACAACCACCAGGTTCTCAAATCATTCTCATAGAAGTTACAAAGTCCATACCACAAAGAATGTTGTAACAAGATTGATAGTCAAATAGTTATATTGTCTTTTCTTTTTTCCTTTTTTTGCTTTTTGGGCCACACTTGGTGCCTGGTGACGCTCAGGTATTACCCCTGGCTATGCACTCAGAAATCTCTCCTGGCTTGGAGCACCATATGGTGCACTAGGGGATCGAACCTCGGTCAGTCCTAGGCTAGCACGTTCAAGGCAGATGCCCTACCACTTGCACCACTGCTCCAGCCCCTCTTATATTGTCTTAATTGGATCTTTTTTTTTTTTTTTGGTTTTTGGGCCATACCCAGTGACACTCAGGGGTTACTCCTGGCTATTCGCTCAGAAGTCACTCCTGGCAGCCACGGGGGACCATATGGGGAACCGGGGGATCGAACAGTGGTCCCTCCTAGGTTAGCACAGGCAAGGCAGGCACCTTACCTCCAGTGCCACCGCCTGGCCCACTTAATTGGTTCTTAAGCTTGCTTGTCTCTATATTTTTCTGCTTGCTTTTTACACTCTGAAGAAGCTTTTGTTTTTCCTAAACATGCTCTACCTCCCTTTTTCTCAAACCACACAGTTTCAATAAAACTGATATTGCTGGCCATAATCGAACCACAACAGATCCACAGACTCACCCTTCTCTCCAACAAGACATAAACTGAATCATGAAATATCATGGGTAAACCAGCCCAAGCAACAGAAAACTGGCCATCCAGGGAAGAATAAGTAGGTCAAACACTGTTCTGAGGAAGCCATATTGTTTCCTTTATCACCCATACTCACCATTTTCCTAATGGCCTGCCTCATTAGTGACCATCTATGATTCCCTTATGGAGCATGAATCTGACCAAGCCTTTTTAAAACTAGTACAGGAACCCACCCCCACCCCCATATCCCTCTTTCCAGGAAGCCTGGCAGCTATAACCATACCAACAAACATAGTCACTATGCTCAAACTGGGTCAGCTTTATAGACTCACTCTTTTCTCAAAAAAAGATGTAAACTGATCTAAAAGAGATCATGGGTACACTGGTCCATGCAGCAGAAAGCCGCACATCTTGGGAGGAGAGAGCTGGCTAAGCAACCCCCTGAAGTCACACTTGTTTCCTCCATCACCTAGAACCAGTATTTTCCTGAGTGTGCCACCTTATACCCCTCTATAATTCCCTTTGGGGATACCAATCTGACTAAGCTTCAGGTATGTTGATTTGGGGGCTGATATAACCAGGGCCTTTTGGAGTAAGGTGAGAACCCTCTCTCCATATTATCCATCTTTCAGAAGGTCTGGCAGCTGAGTAGATGTCCCTGAAAGTCACAGTATTAATAATAATGCTTTGATTTTCTGAACAACTTCATTTGATTCTACAATTCCTATAGGAACACAGTATTTTAACAGAATAATCAGCTAAAAACAAGAGCCTATTAAATTTTCTGCCATTGTATTAATGACTTCACTGGAGATACAATAATTTTCACAAATGCTTTCATTACTGTACTTTTCTTTCTTTTAAAAAACACTTTTATCTCTTCCTTTTGCATTTTTATTTTCTAATAACTTGGATGGAAACATATAGTATGGTTCATACGTGCAATCATTTTCTTTAACTAAAATATTAAAAATGATATTGCTTCACTATTTGTTATGCTTCTAAAATTATTTTCTGTGTGCAAAGGCAATTAAATCTGAACATCTGTGCTGAGGTTAAGACTGACTCATTTCCTGCAAAGATCCATTACTTGGTTCAGCCTATGTCTATAGCTCTTGGAGTAATTGGGTAACAAAGTTCATCTCCCAAGACGGGCACAAGTGGATCCCATGCGCAGCTTGATGACTGCTTCATGAGACTGCTGGGACATGGGCGTCTATTATATGCTGTTTACCATATCCTGGTTTTCTCCAGTCAATGGTGATCCCTTTGAGGCCTCAATGTAATTGTTCAACCATGTCTGGTTCTGCCATTTATCTAAGCAGAGGTGTGATCCCTTGAAGCTAAGAAGATGATTTACCTTCAGCATCACTAGTTGCATTTGATCTTTCAATAAAGAGAAAATACTTAAAGAAAAATCTTAAAATATATTTTGAATAGATTTGAGTCTCTAACCTTGTCCTCTAAGTAGTCTTAGCTAATTTTGTTCCCATTGTAAACTCAGTAATTAATGAAGCTATGATTGAATACTGGTCCTTTTAATTCTAAAGATAAAACTTATTTAGCATCAGATTAAGATATTCAATGCAACAATTTTACAAATAATATAAAAATGAATTAAAAACAAGTTATTTGCAACTTTAAACTGCAATAAATATGCTTTTCTAGGGAAGGGGGACACACCTAATTGTGTATGGGTCATAATCCTGCTTCATGCTCAGGGATTATTCCCAGAAGTGTTTGGAGTATTATATGTGGTATCAGGAATTTGAACCAAACCAGTTAAATGCAGAGCAAGTTCCTCTTGCACATCTCTCTAACCCCAAATATATTTGAATAGAGCAATTTAAATCATTAGGTTCAATCAACTGAACATTTCCAGGATGATATCAAGTTTAATCCAGTTTCCTAAAGGGTTAATTTAATGTCCTCCCCAAATGTGTACATTCTTACCTCTGGAAACTTAAATTATGCTCTATTTTAATTTAAGGTTGCATATAGAATTGTCTTTGTTAACCAGCTGTCCATAGAGAGATCAGATGATTAACCGAATAATAATGTGGGACTTTATATAGGAAAGGACATAGAACTTGTAAAATAGAAGAAAGTTTTAGCTGGCATAGATGGTTAGTGGAGGAAAGGAATTTAGAAAACCAAAAGAACTCTGAAAGTTGAACAAGCAAGGAAAGGGGATTCCTTAAACCAGAGTCTCCAGAAAGGAATAAAGCCCTATTGCAGTCTACTTAAAAGCTACACTGTAAGATCATGTTGGAATTGAAGCATCAGAATTGTAAGGTAATAAATGTGTGCTGTTTTAAGCCTCTAAAGTTTTGTCGTGATTTGTTATAACATCAATAGACAACTATTACTATGGGTACTATTTAAACCCACATAGGAATTAAAGGCAAAACAAAAAGGGTTTGGAGACTTCTCTATTGTATACCAGAAATTTATCAGTGAATGAAAAAATGGCATAGAGATGGTGACTCTAAACTTACAGGTGGGAAAAAGATTACAGATGTAGCATGATATTAGTTGAGTTTACAAAAGTTGAATTATCTTATAAAACTATCATTTAATAATTCATGAACTTTTCTCTGATATTATATTCCCAATATTAAAGAAATAACAATCACTCTGAAAAATATGTGAAACAATATGAAAAAATAAAACAAAATAAATTTTAAAGTT
This sequence comes from Crocidura indochinensis, assembly GCA_004027635.1. Lineage (NCBI taxonomy): Eukaryota > Metazoa > Chordata > Mammalia > Eulipotyphla > Soricidae > Crocidura > Crocidura indochinensis. The sequence goes on from PVKC010023519.1 coordinate 8,648, forward strand.
GATTTTTCTGGTTGAAACTGCTCTCAGATAAATATTTTTAAATATTAGGTATCAACTCTAGATCACTAGGCATAATGTGGTAATATATTAACAATTCAGTGCTGGATTAAATTTTTCAATGAAGGGGCCGGTGAGGTGGCGCTAGAGGTAAGGTGTCTGCCTTGCAAGCACTAGCCAAGAAAGGACTGTGGTTCGATCCCCCGGCGTCCCATATAGTCCCCCCAAGCCAGGGGCAATTTCTGAGCGCTTAGCCAGGAGTACCCCTGAGCATCTAATGGTGGGGCCTGAAAAAACAAAAAAAAATTTTTTCAATGAACTGAAAAGTAAAATTCTAATTCATGTTTACTTTCCCTCTTTAATTATTGATCGATAAGGTATAGTTTCTTTCTTTAGAATTTCTGAAAAAACATTGTTTGTGGTATTTGTCCACACCCTGAAATACTCAGGGTTTACTCTTTATTTTGTAATCAGGAATCGATCCTTTCAGTGCTCTTGGGTTCATGTGGGAAACTACAGATTGCACCTGTTCTCAACCATGTGCAAATCAAGCACATTACCTGCGATATTAACACTCCAACCCTGAAATATTTTTTCATTAATTTAAAAAGCAATTATCTCAAGGGGGAATCGTAATTGAGGAGGAAAAATAACTGAAAAGTAACTACAGGTAAACTATTGGAGGAGATACAGACAACTTGCACTGTCTTCATCCCCAAATGATCAATAGAACTGATCAAATTGCATTAAGTCACTTTAAGATACTGAAGCCTAAATATTTAGATTAAGCAATAAGATGAAGGTTTTTCTTTTGGTGGTAAATCATTGATCAACATAATGGAATATGGAAAACAGTGAGTGATTTTAAAACAAAAGCTATTAAAGTGGTGACTGGATTCCCAGTGGAGATGTATCTGGCAGTGCTAACAAATGCCTCCATAGCCTTGATTTTTCTTGTTGTACCCTGAGTGCTTGGTTCAGGCAGTTGAATCTAAATAGATGGTGATAATTAGATTCTGATGAGTGAAAGACTCACATGAGGGCCAATATTTCAAGGGGAGTTAATAAAAGGAGAGGAAATCACTAGAGTTAACACGGATGTAAAAGTGGATGCAGAGCCTTGAAGAGAGTTTTAAATGACTGGCATTCTCCCTCTAACCTCCCAGTTCATTTGGGTGGGCAATATACCTTACACATAGAAAATGGATCAAAGTGGAGAATTTTAATATGTGCACACTTCCAGTAGTAAGATTCAGGGTCACCCAGAGCTATTATTCAAAGTCAGTATCAGACCATTTAATTTTCTGCTTCAGTTCCTTTCTGCTTCTCCCCTCCAACCCCAGTTTAATGGCCGCACACCATCTTTTTTTATCCTGCTGTCCTCCTCCCTTTTGTAAGCACTATGAGTACTCTGAATGGAGTTTTATGACTGACATATCCAGGTACTGTATCTATTCTACTTAATGAAACCATAGTTGTAGTGAGTGCTAATAGCTCAACAAGCATTTTATTGCCCTTATAAAGGAAACGTGTAACACGGATATGGATATACTTAGCACTCAACTGGTAAATAGAAATGGAACGTGGGCAGCACAGTTACTGCTATAAATGATTTGTGACAATTCTCATCTTAGCTGGTTTTTCTTTTTTTGTCCCTTACTAGAAGCTGAAGAATCCATTTTACATTAATTCCAAAAGTCTGAAACAAATTGTATAGTGACAAGTGAAAAATGTAAGTAGAAAAATCTTGCCCGGGGCTATCCTATGCCAATGCGCTAATCCACTTGGACAAAAAAAAAATGTGGAGAATGTCTGAAAACAAACCTGTCTGCCTTTAATTGCTTGGATACTTTAGCTTTGATTTTTTTGATAATCATATTTGAATGTATTTGCTTTTTAAGCATCATTTTTACCTTCTACTAACCATGTTCCTTATCATGCTGTAAGATTTCATTTTTTTCTTAATTTATTTTGTTTCTATACTTACTTAAATTTCAGCATTTGTGTGTAAGAACCAAACCTATTGGTCTTTAGGTGAACAGACACAGATATATGTAGTAACTGAACTAATAGTAGAGCTAACTGCTCTTACTATTGCCGTGTATCTCTTGTACATGTTTTCCTTTGTACACTCTTGTTTTGGAAAAATTACAAACCTTGTAAGTTCATTTATAAAGCAAATGGAATTTAAAAAATAGAAAAAAGTGAAAATGCTTTTACTAATTATATTCTGAGAGTCTTTACATTTTAAGTAACCATGTACTAATACTGTGAAATTGTGTGGCACTCTATTTCAAGGACAATGAGACACCTGAAAGGGATCTGGTTTATACATCTCAGATGCTCAGGCACTTATAGAATTCTAAATTTTCGGGGAGCTTTCTCAATCCTGTGAATAGTTCATTAGCTTTTCAACTGCAAACAACTGATTCATTTCAACTCACAAATCACGAAAGAACATGACTTTGAAGTAAGTAGCTAATCCCATGATATAACTATCCTTTCATATCAAATAAAACTCAGCAAAGGACAAGCATTCAAGTACAGGTGTCAATTAATAAAAAATGAATTGAGATTGTGAGTCCCACAGTCAAGATTACATTGAAACTATGACATTAATAGTAATTAAATTTAGACAGCTTAGGTTACTTGAAAATTTTTATGATGATTTTAGATAATCCCATAACACTCATATTCTCCCTAGCAATAATATAGTATTATGTACACTTAGCAATATTTATGTACAACAGCAATATTTATTATGTACAACAGCAATATTCATTCTGATAATTAACAAAATGCTTATGCTAAAGTTAACTACCATTTATTGAATACTTGATAAATTCCTGATATTTTAGTTAAAAATTACACCCAAAGTCTGATAAAATTGATATTTCTGCTTCAGATTACAAAAAGTGAAATAACAATCCAGGTGAACTAATTGATATTTAGACACAAAAATAGGGCTAAAATTGCCATCTGGTACCAAGACACTTTTGAGACATATTTCTTCTGTTGTGCTAAGTGGTCTCAAGCATAATAATGTTATGGGGTTGAATTGTGTCTTACTCAAAAATATTCCTGGAGTAGCTGCTCTCAGAATGTTACCTTATTTGGAGATAAGGTCTTTATTAAGGTATCATTAAGATAAAATATAGAAGCACTGAAATGACTGATGGCTACAAATGGGGAATTTTGACACAGACATGTGCATAGTGAGAATGCCAACTAATGAAGATAAAACTTAAGGTAATTTTTCTGGGGCCGGAGCAGAGGCACAAGTGGTAGGGCATCTGCCTTGCACACGCTAACCTAGGATGGACCATGATCTGATCCCCCGCGTCTCATATACTCACCTAAGCCAGGAGCGTTTTCTGAGAGCATAGCCAGGAGTTTTCTGAGAGCATAACCATGAGCATTATGGGGTGTGGCCCACAAACCAAAAACCAAAAGAAAATATAAAATAAGGTGATTTTCCTACTTCAAGGAGGCTACAGAGAATGGCAACAATCTCTTGCCCAATACGCAATAGAGAAAAATGGAAGAAATAAAGAAATCAACAAATGAAACATGGAAAACATGAGGAAAGAGTCAAAGATAATAAGGACACATTACATTTTCTCAATATAAATTTTCTAAGACATAAACTTCCTTTTATAATCTCTCAATGTATAATGCACATGTATAGCAGGAATGGATTTCTTACTCTCAGAACTATACTTATAGGTGAACATGTCAGTTTGATGAGTCTTCTTTCCATTTAAATATCAGATTAATGAAAGACTTTGTTTTCTTAAATCTGGTCTTCAAAGTCATTCTGGGATTTAACTCCATTATGCCTGTCAGAAAGTCAGATAGAGGAGTGCTCCTGATATGAACAAATGGAGCCTATCACTTCTACTCACATACCAGTCATCCAACCTCTCACAGTTGTAAGACAATTTGAGAACTGACATCTGTGCAAACTGGAAGGAAAGACTTGAATTTTGGTGAATGTCAGTTATCTCTACCATGTATCTCTATCAAAAATAAGCTGTTATTCTATGCTTCCTAACCCTAATTTATTTTCCTAACCTTTTCTTGCCCACTTCCTCATAAATGACAGATATTATATCTCTTATGCATTCCAGCTATCTCTCCCAGATGTTTTTTCTGGTAACCTTATTTTTTTTTTTTTTTTGGTTTTTGGGTCACACCCGGCAGTGCTCAGGGGTTACTCCTGGCTCCATGCTCAGAAATTGTTCCTGGCAGGCACGGGGACCATATGGGGCACTGGGATTCGAACTGATGACCCTTTGCATGAAAGGTAAACGCCTTACCTCCATGCTATCTCCCGGGCCCCAGGTAACCTTATTTTTAATTTCATAAAATCCTCCTATGATATGATTCAGGTGACCAGTCTCTGTGTCATACACTCAGGCTCAGGCTTCTATCCTATAACTGAGACTGATCCTTTGGGATTCATCAATCTTTTGTGATGCAGTCCTTCCCTGATAAAGGTGATAGAGTAAGATATACAGGAAACTGAGACTGACTCCATCTGCAGAATTCCTGGGGAATTATGAATTGGAAAAATTATGAAGAAGTGCTGTGTTTTCTGGACTTTATATTGAACTGTTAACAAGAAGGTAGAGATTTATCTTAATACAACCACTCCTTAAAGCTCAGACCCATCCTATTAGGGTCAGACCTCTAACAACACCTTAAGAATAGATTACTAATGTATGTCTATATGTGGGAATGAGTACATAGAGATAGGTCTCTGCTAAGAGACTCAAACCTAATTTGTAAAAAATACCTGTCTATAGTGTATATAGCCCCTTCTATATACTATCCCTCCTCCTCCTGCTCAGAAATCCTATCCCTTCACACTCCAATCCCAGTTTGATATCCCACCTTATTAACATTCCTTACCCTCAGTTTTTAAGCCATTAGGTAGCAAGACTGACCTCCTGCCCCAACAAGCCATCACCCAGAGCCCAAGTGGAGGGACACCCACTCACCCCACATCTCACCCCCAGCAAGAAACTGCAACCAAAACTGCTGACTCAACTCTGTGGCCCTCCTTCTCACTCCTTTCCAATTGTGGACTGTTGCTTGATACTGGAACCAGCTCCAGAAGGACCTCCAGTGCAAGCACCCTACCAGAGCCCTTTCTGCCACATATCACTTCCCAAACTCAACAAAACCAGGATGTGTGATGAAAATATGCCCTGGATTTCACCCCCCACAAGAATATCCCAAAAGACAATGGGGAAGCCTATATTTCCTTTATAAGTTTAAGACCTTTATAATACTACCTCTTAACCTGTTTATATCTAAATGCAAGGGAGTCTCCTGCAATACTTGGTTCTCTTAATTACTTTCTTAAGCTCATTTTTGTTCATTTTCCCTTTATATATACATATATATACCATATATATACCATATATATATATATATATATATATATATATATATATATATATATATATATATATAGCCCTGTTTCTGTTTTCTTCATTTCCTTAACTTCACCTGTTTTGGTGTTTTGGTTCTGCTGGAAACAAAACCGTACAATAAAAAGTATTGCCTGTGATTAAAGCTTAGGTCAAAACCAGGGCACAGAAAAAATGGAGCCTGACACTCTCACCCCCAAATGAACCAGCAATATGATAGCAACATTTCCTTTTGCAAAGGCATACTAACAAAGGGAAAATTTATCATATAGAAACAATTTCTTATCTATTAGGAATAAAAACTCACACATTTTACAATACAGGGTCACCTCTTAAATTGAACATATGCCATGTGATCCCAACTTAGACTCCATGTGATTAGACAGTGACCTTCCAACCTTGAACCCTAGATCTCAAATATAGAACCAACACAGTTATCTGCAACAGCTCCGCTCCAGTAACCAAATTCCCTCTGGGACTTTTTAATACTGCTCATACACCAATATGTGCCAGTTTCGTATGACATCCTGACAATGAGGAAATGGCAACAACTTGGTCTAATAGCAAGTTGTCTCATCTCAACACCTAACAATAAGATGAAATCAGAAGACACACCATCCTTCAATCAGTGAAAAAGACAAGATCATTAACTACAGAAGACTGACTGTGACCACCATGACTGCATAACGTATTCTGGGAACAATAAAAATGACCCTAGTCTAGGCTTTGGCTTACGATCTGTACAACAACCAAGGTCTTTAATTCCAGAGGTCTGACTGAGACAACTGCAACTGAGCAGAACTTCTGGGAAAATAATGAAAGACTCTATCCTAGGCTTCATCCTAGGATTGGTGCAAAAACCAAGAACACAACTACAGAAGACTGATTAAAACAACAGTGATGGAACAGCACTTCTAGAACCATAAAGAAAGACTCCATCCTAGGTTCCATCCTATGACCTGTGCAAATTCCAAGATCTCTAGTTACAGAGGCCTGATTTTATCATCCATGACTGAGCAGAAAGTTTCCAGACATCATAAAAGGACCTAGGGGAGAGAATAAGAGCATGTATGGAATTTGTAGCTATTCCCATGACAGTAGACTAAATTTTATTTCCCCTATGCTTTGATTGATATTTATTTCAGGATCATGGTTAGTGTTTTGTTGGTGTCTTTATTAATGTGGTTCTTTTTAGGTTCTTTGCTTGTTTTCTTTTTTGGTTCTATTTCTTTGTATTAATTTTAGGTTTTCTTTCCTTTTTCCCTTTCTTTTCTTAAATTGATATTTATAGTCTCTAGAAGGACTCCTCCCATTTTTTGCTTGTTTGAATTTTGCCCCCCCTTTTTTTCTTTTTTTTTTTCTTTTTCTTCCTTATCTTCAAACTGAGCAGCATAACTTGAACTATCTTGTTCTGCCTCACAAATTGAGAGGGAAATAATGGAGGGCACTAAGACCAAACACTCATATGAACATTGAGTAGAAATAAAAAGTGATCACACTTGAACACCAAATCCAAAGCCAACTACAATAGAATTGATACCCAATCTACAACAGGCTAGACACAGAAGGGACCACTTATACTAGCAGCCTGGGGGGAAAAGGAGGGGCAATATGGGATGTGTGCTGGGAACAGGAGTGGAGGGAAGACAACATTGGTGGTGGGAATGCCCCTGATTCAATGTCACTATGTACTGAAATACTAGTATGAATGATTTGTAATCCACTTTGGTCAAAATAAAAATTATTAATAAAAAAGAAGAAATAATAAAGTGGTAAAAAATTCAAAAAGGAAAATAAAGAAGGTGTAGAAGTGTGGGGTGTGAGCTCATAGCTCCTGAGCGCAGCTTGAGATATGAACATGCATAATACACACCAAAAAAGACCTTTCATAAGTTCTCATGTTCTGTTTTGTTTATAATTTAATTATAAAAAGGCCTTATCCTCCCTATCTATAATCTTATTCCCAAAATTCATTTAAAACTTCACTTCAATCACTCTTGACTATGAATAAAAATGTCTCCTTTCAGGTAAGGGATTTGCCTTTCATGCAAAAGGTCATCGGTTCGAATCCCATGCCCCATATGGTCCCCCGTGCCTGCCAGGAGCAATTTCTGAGCATGGAGCCAGGAGTAACCCCTGAGCACTGCCGGGTGTGACCCAAAAACCAAAAAAAAAATGTCTCCTTTCAGGGTAAATCATTAATTTATAATTACACAAAGACTAGTTTATTCTCAATTCTCATCTTTACTCAGTGCTATATATACTTTACAATCTTCTTCAAACACTATTATCCCATGGCTTTCTAAATCTTCACTTGCTTATTTGATTACTTCACTCAAGTAATCCAGTCTCTGTGGCTGCTCTTTTTGCCTGCCCTCCACACATATTGGAAAATCTTATCTAAATTCTCATCATTTTATTCTACTCTTTCCACCATTCATTCCTCAACAATCTGTCATTTTCATAACTTTAAACTTAAGGAAAAATAGGGACCATATATATATATATATATATATATATATTTCTAACACAGATTTCCACTTTACACTGTGGATTCCTATATTCAATTTCCAACTTCACATTTTCAACTGGAAATCAAATTGGAATCATAAATGTAACATTACCAAAAAGTTATTTTCTGATTCTCATCATCTCCCAAACAAAGCTTTCCTCTTTCATAGCATTCTATATTTCAGTAAGTGGCAAGACTATCCTTTTCAATTTCTCACTCCAACGACACTGGGTTTTCTCTTTTTCTTAACTTTTCTTTTTGACAAATTTTAAAGATTACAACTTTTAGAATGTTTACTTTTATTTTCAGGATAAAAGGGGTACATCAAGCAGTAATCAAGCTTCACTATTAACTCTTGGCTCAGTGGCCATTCCTTGCAGTGCTTATGTGATGTCAAGGATTAAACCTAGGTCTGCAGCCTGAGAGGCTAGTGCCCAGTCCGCTGTGCTGCCTCTTTGCTACATACCAACCTTTAGAATGTGCACGGAATATTTTTCACCACTTTCCTCCTCAGACTATGCCACCTTCCTCTCTAACCCACAGTGTTATTAAAATGATTTCCCATTTTCATCCTTGTGCTCCTGTAATTTATTTTATTTTATTG
>PVKC010023520.1:0-17241 GCA_004027635.1 Crocidura indochinensis
GGCCACACCCAGTGACACTCAGGGGTTACTCCTGGCTATGTGCTCAGAAGTCGCTCCTGGCAGGCACGGGGGACCATATGGGAACCGGGGATCGAACCGTGGTCTGTCCAATGCTAGCGTGGTAAGGCAGGCACCTTACCTGCAGCGCCACCGCCCGGCCCCGTAAAGTTGTTATTTTACAAATATTTCTTTGACTATATGAGGGACAATGAAAGAATAGAGGAGGAAGAGAGAAGGAAGGAAGGAAGAAAGGAAGGAAGGAGGAAGGAAGGAGGGAGGGAGGGAGGGATGAAGACAAGGAAGGAAGAAAGGAAGGAAGAAGGAAGGAAGGAAGGAAGGAAGGAAGGAAGGAAGGAAGGGAGGAAAAAAGGAAGGGAGGAAAGAAGGAAGGGAGGAAAGAAGGAAGGGAGAAAAGGAAGAGAGGAAAGAAGGAAGGGAGGAAAGAAGAAAGGAAGGAAGGAAAGAAGGAAGGAAGGAAAGAAAGAAGGAAGGGAAGAAGGGTGGAAGAAATGGAGGAAGAGAGGAAGAAAGGTGATAGAACAGTTGATTTCCATTGTTTGCACTGTGTGCTGCAACATTTTTTGCTAAGCTAGAGCATCTGCTTTCCCCATCTGGCCTACTCTACTTTCCAGCCACTGGACATGTTCACCATTTTCCTATAGGATTGCTTTCAACTCACCCTCTGGTCATGAAGGTCACCTCTATTATTCTGATATCTGAAATAGGAAAAATCCTAGGCTGTTCATTCACATGAACCAAACCTATTTTAATGAACAAAATCATGAGGACAATAAAATTCATCCTTCTTTTTACTTTTATTTTAAAATCCCAGGTAAGTTATGCATGAACAGCTCCATAAGTGGAGGTATATTTAATCATGTGTTCTTTTATGCAGCATCATTCTTTGGTGTGTGTGTGTGTGTGTGTGTGTGTGTGTGTGTGTGTGTGTGTGTGTGTGTTGTTTCCCTAGGCACAAACAGAATGAATATTGATAGTTATTATTGAGTGAGAGAGGACTTTTATTTTGGGTACACATCCCTTCAACCAGTCAGATATTTTCTCCTTTAATTGGCACCGCAAACATGTTTGTGCATTATGAAAATGCTTCTAGGGATGACAGAGAAACTTCATCTGTAACTTTAGTCCTAATAGGAGAATAAGCAGTTCATTCACTAAGCAATAGAGGGAAATTCTGTTTATTATTTGAGAGTTATATCCGGCTGAATTTCTGGTAGACCTAGGAGACCATATGTGGTACTAGAAATTGAACTTGGATCAGGCACCTGCTACAATCTCTCTGGCCTTAAGGTAGGGACATATAATATGACACAAAGTGGCCTTGGAGGAAGGGAGCATTTGGGTAGAGCTTTCTGGAATGCTTTGCCAGAGGCAAATGCCCATCTTCACTTTCCACCATGTACAACGTTTGAACAGGAGGGTTCTTGGGAAATGTGCCTGTGTAGGCAACATGTACATATCTCAGGAATTTTTGACTGTAGCCATTATTGTGATGTGGAAGGCTCTGACTTGTGTTCTTGTATGCAAAGAATGACGTCATTGAATGCAGGAAATCCTCTGGGTTCTAATGATGAAAACTTGTCTCAAGGGAAAGAAAGCAAATGCTTTGTCAAAAGCAAAGCATATGGAGTTTTGATAGGAAATGGGGGTGGGGTGGGCAGAAGAGAATTCTTTTCCAGGGGTCTCTAGTCCTAGGCATCTCCTCTGTCAGGATTAGTGGGGAGAAGGTGGTGTGTGGAAGCTGGGGAAATTCTGGGAAGAAAGGACAAGCTGCTTATTTGTTAAGGAAAGAAACCTAGATGGTGGAAGAGCAAACACAAACAATCTTTCTAGGAGGAGATAAGAGGCTTCCTGGGACAGGGCATTGTATATTAGAAAAGTAATTTTACTATCTGGTGGTTTAGATCATTGTGTACCCTGTAAAGATACTAAATTATGAAGGAAAGGGGCTGGAGAGATGGCATGGAGGTGGGGCGTTTGTCTTGCATGTGGAATGATGATGATTCGAATCCTGGCATCCCATATGGTCCCCCGAGCCTGCCAGGAGCAATTTCTGAGTGTAGAGCCAGGAGGAACCCCTGAGTGCTGCCGAATGTGCCCCCCCCAAAAAATTATGAATGAAAATAGTGCAGCAACTGAGTTCTGACCATGACCCCTGGAACCAAAACTGAATACTATTAATTGCTTTTAAAATGCTCCTTTCCTTAACAATTTTTGATATTAGAATATGTGTTGCCGAAACATGAACATTTTGTCACTCTAGAAAGTAGCCAGTGTTTGGGCCTTTCTGTGGGTTTATTTATGATTATTTTATTTTATTTATTTTGGGGGTCACACCCGACAGCACTCAGGGGTTACTCCTGGCTCTACGATTAGAAATCACACCTGGTAGGCTGTGGGGACCAAATGGGATGCCAGGATTCAAACCACCGTCCTTCTGCATGCAAGGCAAACACCTATCTCCATGCTATCTCTCTGGCCCCTTTTATTTTTTTATTTATTATTATTATTATTTTTTTAATTTATGATTATTTTAAACAAAGAAATGTATTTGTCTACAAGTCATTTTTATTTTTTGTTAATAAGTGAGGGCACACCTGGCTGTGCTCAGGGCATACTTCTGGCTCTGTGCTCAAAAAACACTCCTGGCAGTGCTCAGGGGACCATATGTGATGCTAGAGATTGAACCCGGGTTGGCTGCAGGCAATCTAAGAGCCTTAACCTGGGCTGGAGTGACAGTATAGCAGAAAGGGCACTTGCCATGCTTGAGGCTGACTCAGGTTCTAACCCCAGCATTTCATATGGTTTTCTTTTTTGTTTGTTTGTTTTGTTTTGTTTTGTTTTGGAGCCACACCTGCAGCACACAGGGATTACTCCTGGCTCTAAGCTCAGAAACTGCTCCTGGCAGGCGCAAGGGACCATATAGGATGCCAGGATTTGAACAACTGTCCATCCTGGGTCAGCTGTGTGCAAAGCTACATGTAACGCCCTACTGCTGTGCTATCTCTCCAGCATTAGGATGGGGGTGGAGGGTGGCGCTTTCAGTTATTTTGACTCTGATACATAAATAAACAATTTTCAAAAGAAAATATCAGTACTCCCAGAATGTCTTCCATGTTTGATTCTGATTCACTGTGCTAACATTCTCTCCTGGCAGTGCTTCTGAAGCACCCCTAAGACAGAAAACAGGTTGGAATTCCATGAACTGATATGATGCTTCATAAATGGGAACAAAGGCTCTGGGTGCTTGGGCAGGATGGACACCTCCCTCCCCCAAATCACTCAGTGAGAACACTTTCAGTTTCTACAAGAAGCCTTGAGTGGAGGACCCTGATTTCAGATAAAGGTAGCAGTATCCTCCAGTTGTGACCGAGAAGGCAGAGAGCTGAGAGACCTTTGTTTCATGTTCTGTGAAGAACACACCATACTAGAGTCACAAACTAGAGAGATACATTCCAACTGTTTCAAGTAGTTGAGGATTTAGGAGTTTGCTCAGGAAACTATTTTGGCTGATTTGATTCTCAGCCCCTTCCCCACAAATTTCTTACTGATCTAATGTTAATCATTTATTCTGGCAAAGTCCAAAGTGGCTGATTCAGATCCTTGCTTGCTGCTGTTGGCCTGGTGACTATTGTATTACAATCTGTTACCTTCTTTTCCAAATCAGTAGCATGAGGGTAGTAAAACGAGGCCAAATTTGGGCAGTTTTCTACCAAACTTTGTTTCCACATAACCAGACTGTATTCTCAGGCCAATGTGTAGACTCTACTCTATAAAATGAGGCTATTCTCAACAAGCACCTTCTAAGACACATTCTGCCTCCCTCTGCCTCATTGATTCCACTCTTGACTGGTTTGCTGCTGACTATTTCCTTCTAGAATGCCTTGAGCTGAGCCTGTGGGACAGTCCCTTTCCAACCTGGGATACTGTGGACTTATTTGCCCCCATTCTCCTCTCTGTGCATTTCCTCTACTGAGCTGATCTTAAACCAAACTTCTCCATCATCTTTCACAACAATCTTGTTTATTCTTGTTACCTTAATGGCAAAGTTTCTTTCTTTCAAATTCCATGATTGATAATATTCTTTCTTTTCATGATTAACGATATTAATAAATATAATAGTACCAAAGGTCCTCTATTGATTTTAAAAAATATTTCAATCATTGGGCTTGGAGAGGTAGTACAGTAGGTAGGGCACTTGACTTGCATGCAGCTGATCTGGGTTTGATTTCCAGCACTACAAATAATCCCCCAAGCCCAAGAGTGATTCCTGATCACAGAACCAGGAGTTAACACTGAGAACAATTGGGTGTGTCCCTCAAACAAAGTGAAATTATCTACAATACAGTCTTCTGATAAAATCAGCAGTATTTTCTTCCCACTTAGCAGCAGATCAAGAAGACAGTGCAATGAAATTGCTTGAGAACAGGACAGCCAGAGCCCCAACCAGAGAGAGTCCTTTAACAGAGTTCATCTAGGCTAGTCCCCATACTAAGAGGGACATTTTCTTTTCTTTCTTGTACTTGTTCTTCTTGATGTTGATGTCAACTCAACTTTGTGGTATCATTCAAGTATCTTTTTCATAATATCGTATTTTTCCCTGGATATCTGTTATGTAGCCAAACAATTAAAAGTGAAAAACCTCAACTGACAGTAACATACCTTCATTCTCCAGATAATTCAGGCTTATTTTCTCCCATGATCCATGTAAAAGCATTAAGATCTATATGTTGCATTACTGTGAAATTTACTGTGAGTGTGCTGTAAGCCTTAAGCACATTCCACGATTTTCTTCATCATAAGCTTCATTGAAAACAAGAGGAAATGAGTAAAAATGCTTTTTCAGCAAGATCCTCAGATTCACGAATACAGTGAAAGGTATTTGTATCTTTTTGGTGGAAATTTGCACCTATTTTGTGGAATTTAAGTTTCTTCTGTTCTCAAGTTCATTCCTTCAGCAGAGATTACATGCTTGACACAACAGGAAGCAGAGCTTCACAGTCTGGTTTGTTGAAGACTGAGTCCCATTGTTGAGTGTTCTTTTAAAAGAGATGTCTGTGCCCTTGAATATTTGGGGCTTTCTTCAATTCTCTCTCTCAGCCTTTCTTTGCACAGGAGACCTTGGCAGGACTCTGATGCCCAGAATAGGGCCCAAAGAAAAGGCTTCATAGCAATGCTTTAAGGAGAAGTTGAAGGATATTTTGTCTCCTGGCACAGAGCAAGGAGTTTTGGAGAATTGGTGAGTGCACAAAGTCAACCACAGGTGAAATAAACAATTATCAAGGGGTTCTGCACTGGCCCCTCTGTTTCTGGGTTCTAGAAAGGAAAGGTTATTAGGTTCTAGAAGGAAAAGTTCTAGGAAGGTTCTAGAAGGAAAGTCTATGCTCCTGATTTGTGATTATTCTCACTGATGAACTTAATAAACAAGAAGCGGAAGAAGACAGAACGTCTAAGGAGTAAGGATAAGATGTTTTATTTAATAAGTATTCATTATTTTACAGGTTATCTTTGTTCTAGACTCTAATGATACAGAGATAAATAAGACATCTTTATCAGAGTTTAGCAGAGATCTTCTGAGAATGGGAGACCAAAACAAACAAACCAGTATATAAACAGGAATAATTCTAAAAGCATCGGAATGGTAGCAGAGGACAGTATGACACTGAATGAGCTCAAAAACCTTTCTGAGAAGGGACTGAATTGGTCACATATCTGAGGAAAGATTAAACTGATCATTTGTCTGAGAGAGGAATGGATTGATCATGCATGTGAGAAGGGATTGGAATGATCATGTTATATTTTTGTGTTTTACATTGTTCTGACATCTTGGGACCAGTCTTTCTTGGGGTTTTTCATTCCCAGATATAACATACAACTTCATAGATAGCATGCCTTTGACTTGCAAGTCTCCTAATACTGATCCCTTGTTCCTTCATTTTCTTTATTAGGAGGTCCAATCTCTATTTTTCCTGTCCTAAAACACCTCAAGGCCAACTATAAGACAACTGTTCTCAGTTCTGCCAAAATTATTTCAACTCACCAACCCTGATGAGCTAACTGTCTGCTCTGCTTTGCCCATTTCTTCCCATGAACATCATACTAGGTGAACCCATGCCTTTTTGTCTCCCCTTCATACATTTTACCCTCTGTGGTATGTCTGCTGTTGGCCCTGTGTGCTTTGCCTCCTGTCCCTAGGGAGATGTGGGTAAATATTCTCCTGTCTTCATGCCAACCATGTTCACATCTGCGTACTTTACTCAAATAGATCCTGGGTGTGTCAGTCACTGTGATACTTGAGCTGAGATCTGAATGGCAGGAACCCCACAATGCTCAAGGGAAGTGCAGTCTCAGTTCCTATACATGATCGAATTAGAGGCCACCTGGGAGTTATGTGTGCCTGGGGTTAATGCTCCTGTACTCTCCTTCCTTTCCTGTTTTCTCCAGATAACAGTTAATCTCTGATAATCCACACAGGCCTACTAAGGCCAGCTCTCTTGGCATCTGATGACCCACATCTCTTTCATAAAAGACAACAGATGTATGTAAACAGATGAAATTGTAAACAAATGAGTGATAAGAGCCCAGGCTGCTCCCATTAAAACATTTTCCATAAGTGCCCAGGATCTATTCTAAGGATCTTTCACTTATTAATTGTGAAACATTTCTTAGTCACATTCAACCATTTCTGTGGGTTGGCCTCTTTCAAGAACTCAGCACTCAGTCTTAAATATACCTCCCACTGCATCCTGGTTCCAGGACAGAGGAGGAGGGACGATTTTTCTTGTGGGTGTAAATGATAGTTGGTGCTCACGTGGTGCACTCATAATTAATTGTTCAATGTCACTTCTAACTTTTATATTATAATTATACCCAAAGCTTATAGGCACGGGGGGGGGGGGGGGGGGGGAAACATGTCCAGCTACATGTTGCTAGAAAAACCCAGTTATGGCAGACAGCAGGCACTTTACTGCCATTTTAAGTGTGAAAATTAACTCATAATATTGAAAGATAAGGAGGAGAAAAATTCAACATTGTAGTCTTTTAGGATTCTACTAGACCAAGCTTTATTTCTGCTTTTGTTTTGTTTTTATAATTTTTATTTTGACCAAAGTGGATTACATATCATTCACAGTGATATTTTAGGTACGTATTAACATTGAATCAAGGGATTCCCATCACCAAAGTTGTCCTCCCTCCAACCCCGTTCCCAGCTTGCATCCCATATCCTTCTCCCTTAAAAAAACATTGGTTAGTTGCCACAAAGTAGGTGGCAGTACCTTAACCGTATACATGTTGCAGGCCGAAGTCTCTTCCATCCTTGTCAAGAAGAGTGCTAACCTTCTCTCCTTTCATACAACACAGGTTCTTGTTTTTAAGGAGTTTATTTCTGGTCTCATTGTTAAGATCAAATAAGAGCCTATAGAGTCTGTCAGAACCAATTCCCACACTGATCTGCAGGCCAGACTATGGGTAAGAATCACCATTGATATTTCCCCTCTAGGTTATTCTATTATATAGCCAGGATCCAAGAACCCAGATGCAGATGGGAAGACTACACAAGGTACAGATGAGTGGTCCTGATGACAACAGTATGGATCACTAAATAGAATTCCCATAAAGAAGGTACACTTGATGGCCCAATCATATAGTTATTTGGGAATTTTCTATCAAAATCTGGGCCATTTTATGCTAGAATCCCAAGTGTGGCCAAGTGTAACTCCACCCTGGATTTATGGAAGGAGTCTTGGGCGGATATGACCTGTAACTTTACCTGGAGACCCCACCCAATTCCTGGGAGGGGTCTGGGGAAGGTGATATAAGGCCTTGGTCTAGAAGGATTGAGGTCTTTGGCCTTTGACCCTTTGGCCTTATGCCAGCTTGGAGGTGAGAGGAAAGATGACTGAGAGAAGTTAAGATGCAGGGCTAGCTAAGAATGGCTGAATGCTTAATTGGTTATGATATAGACCGCACATCTGATGGTTAGGGCTGAATAAAGATGTTATCTCTCATGAAGCCTATGTGAATGAGTGTGATTCTTGCCACGACCATCTGAAGATACTGACCCTACGGCTAATGGGGGTTGAAGCCACGTGGCCTGGGATGGCGGACAAAGGCCTTCTTCTCCATCCAAGTCTATCCTAAGATCTGCTTTACAACCAAGAAGAAAGGCAGTCAACTGCCATCTTACAAGGGGCGGGCTTTTGGTAACTGATGTTTTTACCCTTAAAGGGACACTAATATTCTTATGGCTGACCAGGAGCCATAAGGGTCTTTGTTTCCTTATACACAACCACAAAGTTAACACTACTGTAAATATTATTATTTAAAATTAATTAATTAAAACAAATAAAATGTGGGGGAGCAGGGAGCTAAGTCACTACCAAGTACCCTTATAGATATACAAACCCTGATTATTTGAGACCCTGAAAGGGGAAAGTCTGTAGGTAAAGTCTATACTCAGTTTTCAAAAACAAAAAAGATGATCGAGAAAATTATGCCTCAATTTACTATAAAACCTCATTATACTAACAATACTCATTAAATATATCCCAGGCTGTGTATTGACTATCATAGAAATTCAGGTGAACCCCAGTCGCATATAGTCAATGGCAACTTTCCTTTTTATCCCCAGCCCTGAAGCTTGCAATTCTAAAGAGGAGATGGACCTCATTACTCCCTTTCATGATATACTTCCTGTGAAATGGTAAATTCACAAATGGTTATGATTCACTAATACTGTCCAAATAATCCTCATCATCTGGAAAGTGAAATCATAGGGATTCATCACTGAAGAAGTTCTTTGGGAACAAAATCAAGTGCCAATTTAAAACCAAAATTACATTGAATTTTGGTCTTTCAGGCCTGAATAGTCTCTCACCCAGTGACATGACCATGAAATCTGTTTTCAAGTTGTCACAAGCTCTGGGTTTTGCAAAGATGCATGCCTATCATTTGAAATTCTGTGTTTAGAAATGAATTCTAGGACAGAATTGCTCAAAAGTTTGTTAGCTTTAGGCTCTGAATTTGATCCCTGACATTGTATGCCCCCTCCCAGCATGACTAGCTATGGCCTGGAAATTCCTGTTTCAGTAGGTCCCAGTATTACCAATTAATGGGCTTCAACCTTTGAGCCTTCTGGCCCATTTGACTGATTATTCTTCAGGTCCTGAGCACTACTTGAGACTATATCATAAAAATATTTAATGAGCACCAAAGGATTTATTATGCAAAAACTAAGATAAAATATTGTGATTCTCTGAATTCTCTTTAACTGTATTTTTCTTTATTTATTTTGGGGGCACACTTGGTGTTGGTCAGGGGTTACCCCTGGCTAGGTGCTCAGAAATCACTCCTGGCTTGGGGGACCATATGGGATGCCAAGGGATCGAATGCCGTGGTCAGTAATCTAGGTTAGCACACGAAGGCAGATGCCCTACTGCTTGTGCCACTGCTCCGGCCTCTATATTTATTTTTTATTATGCAGTTACATCCATTTGACTCTGGAATCATTCCTAGCAGTACTCAGGGACCAAGTGATATTGAAAATTAAATTCAAGACCATACACATGCAAGACAAGTGCTCTACCACTGAGCCATATCCCTGGTCCCATGAATTTTATAAAAACAGGACTAAGTATGTGGTTTTAGCATAGTGTATTATTGAAAAGCATGGTCACAAGGCAATAGCAATAGCATAGTGGGTAGGAAGTTTGCCTTGTATGCAGCTGACCCAGGTTCAATCCCAGGCATCCTATATGGTCCCCTGAGTATTCCAAGAGTGATTTCTGAGTGAAGAGCCAGGAACAACCCCTGACCTCCATGAGGTGTGTTCCCCAAAACAAGAATGACAATAACAGCACATGTTTTTTTGATAATAAAAAAAATTTTGATTTTACTATTTCATCAACCCAATACTCATTTCATAAATACTTTCTTAGTATGGGCCAGTGGCAGCTCCACTGTAAATGGAACAGATCAGTGAAGACAAATCTCTATGCTTTGAACTGATGGCAGAGCTAGTAAATAGGTGGCACATATTATGTATGTATGCGTACATATATACATTTATACATACATAGACACATATACATACTCTTTTCTTTTTGGTTTTTTGGGTCACACCTGGCAGTGCTCAGATGTTACTCCTGGCTCTACCCTCAGAAATAGCTCCTGACAGGCTCAGGGGACCATATGGGATGCCAGGATTTGAACCACTATCCTTCTGCAAACAAGGCAAACACCCTTGCCTCCATGCTATCTCTCCAGCCCCAACATATACATACATCTTTTTTGTTTGTTTGTTTTGTTTTTTGGGTCACAACCAGCAGTGCTCAGGGTTTACTCCTGGCTCCATGCTCAGAAATTGCTCCTGGCAGGCTCGGGGACCATATGGGATGCCAGGATTCGAACCAATGACCTTCTGCATGAAAGGCAAATGCCTTACCTCCATGCTATCTCTCCGGCCCCCGATATACATGCTTTTAAAAAATTCTTTTTAAAGGAGGATTGAGACTGCTTGGAGAACCTGTGTCAATGGCAACATTCAATGCTGTGACTAGGGATAGTACTGATTAGGAAAAAAGTACTGTGGGCAAAGGGAACTGTTAGTGCAAAGGCTAGCCACAGGTTTGCTGATGTGCTAAAAGTCATTAGCACAAGATAAGCAAAGAGCAGAGCATTAGTGAGGTCAACAAGGTTGAGAAATGAACCAGAGCTCAGGTTGGTATCTGGGATACTGGCATGAAGGGAATATTGGGGACAGAGAGGGTCCTGGTTGTATGGAGGCTTTCCAAGCCTATTCTGTAGGAGACATTCGTTTCTGGGGCAGTGGTGTGAGGAGCTCCTCCAATTACTCCTTTGGAAAACTTAGAAACTGTTTTCCACTCCAGCCTTCTGAAGTCCCAGAAATTACTGACATACACCAAACAACAAATAAAAATGTAACTCACACCTAGAAAGGACTTCAAGAGTCTATGGTAGTTGAACCAAGAATGTCCAGGGAGCTGGCATTTGGTTGGCTTTACCAGTGAAGTGATGCTCTCTCTCCCCCCAGATGCTACTGGAGTCTAGGAGGTGGGGTTGCAGTTCCTGGCACCCAGTTCCAGGCAGAACTACTTGTCCATCACCTGAGGTTGAAGCCAGGGAAGTTGTTTTTGGAGTGACAGCTCCCTGAGTTTGCCCACCAGATGTGCTCTCTCTACCCTACTGCCCTCTGCTCTGCTCTGCTGTGGTGGCCTAGAAGCTCTGTTATCTCTTTCTTTATAGGTGAGCAGCTTGTGACCCCTCTCCCTCCCTCAAAACTTCTTCCATCCTTTCTTGTCTTGTCAGGGCTATTTGTGGAACAATAGTGTCTTTCATTAGCCCTGGAGGACTACTCTGTTCTTTAGGATTTTGCCCCACCCTGTAACTAATCCTTTGTCTGTGTCTGTCCTCAGATTCCATCAACTCCCTGTGCTGTCTCTTGCTGCCTGAGTGATGACTGGAATGAAAGATCAGAAGTCAGGATTGGAAGTTGAGATCTGAGCTGGCAGGATATGTTAGGGCTGGAGAGCTGCAAAGTCTGTGGAAGGAATCTGGGAATCATTAGCAAGTCACAAAGAGGAGGAGATTCAAATAGGACTTGTTGCCTGTGGGAGAGGACAGAAAGGAAGAGCTAAAAGAGGATGCATGGATGCCTGTGTTCAGTAGCAAGAAAGGAATAGTCACCAGTTCAGAGCGCTTTCAAGAGAAGAAGAAAATGGAAGAGAATAAAAATGATTGAATCTTGACTTTTACCTCAAAGGAAACAATAGATGGCCTGTGGCTAAGGAAGGAAGAGGACTTTTGCTTTTGTGCATGTTTTTTTCTTTATTGGAATAGAAGAGCTGGGTGTGTCTGTGCGAATAAACAGGATTCAGCTGAAAGGATAAAAGGAAGAGAGTTGGCCATGGGAGGATTGTGGGATGTATCCCAGAATAAGATGGGGGTAAGGATGCCCAAGGAGGACACTTGTTTGAGGTAGGAACTCAGCTCATATGGGACATACAGATTCAAAATTTCTCTTCTGGGATAAAGAGAGAGACAGAGGGCCCGGGAGATAGCATGGAGGTAAGGCGTTTGCCTTTCATGCAAAAGGTCATCGGTTCGAATCCCGGTGCCCCATATGGTCCCCTGTGCCGGCCAGGAGCAATTTCTGAGCATGGAGCCAGGAGTAACCCCTGAGCACTGCTGGGTGTGACCCCCCCCAAAAAAAGAGAGAGAGACAGGGTAAAGGACTTACCTTGTATATATGGCTGACCCTGGTTTGATTTCCAGAACTGCATATGGTCTCATGAGCATTGCAAGAAGTGATCCTTGAGCACAGATCCAGGTATAAGCCCTAAGAGCTGCTGGGTATGGCCCCAATCCTCCCAGCCCCAAACAAACCAGAATTTTTCTTTTATTTTGTCTCTCAGTAAAGCAGAAGCTAAGATCGGAGCTGGGAATGAGGCCAGGAGGAGCAGTGAGAGCATGGGCACAAGTTGTGAATAGTTATCCCTGTGTACACATGAGAGAGGGTGAGGTCTTCGTTCTGGGGGACCCAAGAACACTTGCTGTCTTCATAAAATGCAGTTCCAGAGTAGGCTTGGTCCCCTTGTACCCAGTCAAGAGAATATTCAGGAAGATCTGCAGCTCTGTGAGAAATGGGCATAAAATATAGCCCATGAAGTGCCATGTATGTGAAGAGCATATAATGCTGTCCCCAGGTCTCATTTATACTAAGTGCACAGTGAACGCCTGATAGAATTGTTGCTATTATAACACCATATATATGGAGAGGGACCCTTCCAAATAATTACCAAATACTACTAAAGGTTAGTTTTGATTCAATTCAATGGTCTTAATTACATCTCTTCAACAATTCTCTGATAGATATATCTATGTCACTTTTGCATCCATTCACTTCTCCCAAAAAAAGCCCACAAGCTGGTTTGAAGAGAAGTTCTGTGCTGCAACACTGGTCTCAGTCTCATGTGTGTTCGTGTTCCAGCAGTTGGAAAGCATAGCTCCTTCCATTCTTAGTGACCTCAGATAGTTGTTCTTTTTACAAAATTGTTGGTGATGTAACTGGTGATAAAATGGGTGTAAAAGTTCCTTTTCTGCTTCATTTACAAGGGTTTTAAAAATAGTATTTTAGTCCAGCTCAGATGGCTAGTTCACTTTGCTTGATCTTTCAAACCTCATTTGTTTCATTTTGGACATGGATTGCATTTGATGGAGCCACCCATATCACATTACTCTGACTGTATTTATTATTATTACATTTACTTCAAAGACTTGGCTTTGAAAAAACTCCTATGACTTTCTGAAAAACTACTTTTCACCATCATAACATACCACATATGTTCCCAAAGAGAATTGACCTTACCTCTTTGCTGAGTTTTTCCTCTTTTATTTTTTTCCCCTCACTCAGTGTCACTCAGGGGTTATTCCTGGCTCTGCACTCAGAATTACCCCTGGCAGTTTCGGGATCATATGGAATGCCAAGGATCAAAGCCAGGTCAGTTGCCTGTAAGGCAAATGCATTATGCACTGTGCTATCACCACTCTGGCCCAGAATTTTTTTATTTGTTTCAAGAGAATTTGTACTTAATTATTGCAGTATTTTTACTATGACCACTTGAATGTCTTATCACTTCATTTCAAACTGGATAGGCATCAGAGTTCATATCTATCAACACTCTGGGGGCCAGAGAGACAGCATGGAGGTAAGGCATTTGCCTTGCATGCAGAAGGTTGGTGGCTCGAATTCCAGCATCCCTTAAGGTCCCCCGAGCCTGCTAGGAGCAATTTCTTTTTTTTAAATAACATTTTATTTAAACACCTTGATTACAAACATGATTGTGGTTGGGTTACTATTATATAAAGAACACTCCCTTCACCAGTGCAACATTCCCATCACCAATGTCCCAAATCTCCCTCCTCCCTACCTCACCCCTGCCTGTACTCTAGACAAGCTTTTTATTTCCCTCATACAGTCTCATTGTTAGGATAGCTCTCAATGAAATTTTTTCTCTAACTAAACTCATCACTCTTTGTGGTGAGCTTCATGAGGTGAGCTGTAACTTGCAGCCCTACTCTATTTTATCTCTGAAAATTATTGCAAGAATGTCTTTTATTTGGGGGCCAGAAAGATAGCATTTGCCTTGCAAGCAGTAGACCCAGGACCTAAGGTGGTTGGTTCGAATGCCAGCGTCCCATATGGTTCCCTGTGCCTTCCAGGAGCTGTTTCTGAACAGATAACCAGGAGTAAGCCCTGAGTGCCACTGGGTGTGGCCCAAAAACCAAAAAAAAAAAAAGAATATCTTTCATTTTTCTTAAAACCCACAGATGAGTGAGACCATTCTGTGTCTTTCTCTCTCTTTGACTTACTTCACTCAGCATAAGAGATTCCATGTACATCCATGAATAGGAAAATTTCATGCCTTCATCTCTCCTGATGGCTGCATAATATTCCATTGTGTATATGTACCATTTCTTTAGTCATTCATCTGTTGAAGGGCATCTTGGTTGTTTCCAGAGTCTTGCTATGGAAAATAGTGCTGCAATGAATATAGTTGTGAGGAAGAGATTTTCATATTGTATTTTTGTATTCCTAGGGTATATTCCTAGGAGTGGTATAGCTGGATCAAATGGGAACTCAATTTCCAGTTTTTGGAGGAATCTCTGTATTGCTTTCCATAAAGATTGGACTAGATGGCATTCCTACCAGCATTGAAAAAGAGTTCCTTTCTTTCCGCATCCCCGCCAACACTGTTTGTTCTCATTCTTTGTGATGTATTCTAACCTCTATGGTGTGAGGTGGTACCTTATAGTTGTTTTGATTTGCATCTCCCTGATGATTAGTGCTGTAGAGTATTTTTTCTTGTGCCTTTTGGCCATTTGTATTTTCTTTTTATCAAATTGTCCATTTCCTCTCCCCATTTTTTGATGGGATTAGATGTTTTTTTCTTGTAAAGTTCTGTCAGGGTCTTGTATATTTTGGATATTAGCCCCTTATCTGATGCATATTGGTTGAATAGTTTCTCCCACTAAGTGGGTGGCTCTTGCATCCTGGGCACTATGTCCTCTGAAGTGCAGAAGCTTCTTAGCTTAATACATTCCCATCTGTTAATCTCTGCTTTTACCTGTTTGGAAAGTGCAGTTTCCACTTTGAAGATGTCTTTAGTCTCAATGTCATGGAGTGTTTTACCTATGTGTTGTTCTATATACCTTATGGTATCAGGTCTTATATCAAGATCTTTAATCCATTTGAATTTTACCTTCATACATGGTGTTAGCTGGGGGTCTAAGTTCAATTTTTTTGCAAGTGGCTGGCCAGTTGTGCTAACACCACTTGTTGAAGAGGCTTTCTTTGAGGAGCGATTTCTGAGCATAGAGCCAGTAGTAACCCCTGAGCGCTGCCGGGTGTGACCCAAAAATCAACCAACCAAACAAAAACAAAAAACATATCTATCGACACTCCTCATTCACATTGTGATTTCTTCAGTTTTTGTTATGGCGGATGACACAATTTTGGGGGAAACGACTCCACTGGAATTCTGACTTATGTTAGGACCTGGGTTCTACTTAACTCTTTTATTTTTTTGGTTTTTGGGCCACAACCTGTGATGCTCAGGAGTTACTCCTGGCTATGTGCTCAGAAATTGCTCCTGGCATGGGGGACTATATGAAACTCCAGGGGATTGAACCATGGTCCATTCTAGGTTAGCACATGCAAGGCAAATGCCCTACCACTTGCACCGCTGCTCCGGCCCTTCTGTTTAGCTCTTTTGTTTTAGCAGGCTAGGGGATTTCAATTTTTCTGGGATGTGATTCTGATGATTGATTTCAGAGGTTGGTTCTGTTTTGACTCCTCTGGTGCTGATGAAATTTTGGAATTCCTAATGGGGTCATCAGAAAGGTTTAAGAGGTTCACCTGGTCCAAGTACTTGATGTCTGAAGTCTGGAGGGGTAAAATGATGCTTCCTTACTGGGAGAAACTAAAGCTAAGTCTGCCTGGTGTCTCTATGAAAGAGAAGGAATTCATAAAGACATTATGGGCTACAATGAGTCCTTCTTGCCAATCCCACCTTTTTGCTCCCATTTTGCTATGTTGGGGGGGGCAAAACAAAGTTTTGGAATGCAAATAATTCTGCTTTTCTATATATCTTAATTATTATTAAAAGCTTAGAAATATAATTCAATAAATTCAAAGAAAGCACTTAACCTTTCTATTTTAAGCTTTTTTAATGCAGAAAAGTTGATTGAATAACAGTGACTACTCACATACTCCTATTCTAATTCATCTTGTGTAGAGTTGCCAGATAAAATAAAGGGCTCCCAGTTGAGTTTCAGATGCATAATGCATAATTTTTAAGTCCTGTGCATGTAATTTTGGGACCTACTGTATTAAAAATCATGTTTTGCCTCTCTGTCATTCAAATTTAACTGGGTACCCTGTGTTTTTTACTTGGCAAGCCTGGCATCCTTAACTTACTGTTAGCATTTGACCTCATCTATTCCAATTTTTTCTCCTATATAATTCTCTTTTGCCAAACTATTTGGGGAGAATTTGAAACAGAAAATTCTCAACTGATTGTGTGTGTGTAAGCATTTATTTAGAATATTGGAAACTATATCTTTCATTTATGATTACATGGCATTAATCCCCTACTCTGGCAGTGCTCGAGACTAGTGTTAAGTGCACACCCACCATATAATTACAAAAGTCCTGCAACTCTCATATCATAATCTAGGTTTTTTTCTGTCCTAAATGCAATTTAATAGCATGTCCTCTAAACTCCTAACTTCTAAATTAATTCTAGAATTAATTTGAAAGTCTCTTCAAGCTAAGAGCAAGCTCTCTATGGAAATTCTTGTATTGACCATGACTATGATACTATGATTGTTCTTATAGCTTTTTTTTTTTTTTTGGTCGTCTCAGTTTCTTTCTTTATTCCACTTGCTGCCACAGATAAAATTCAGGTCCTCACACATACCAGACATATATTCAATAGTCAAGTCATATATCCTACTTTAGCATGAGAACTCTCACCTAAGTGATTCATCCTTTAGACATATCCATCTCTTTTGGAACTTTATTGTCATGGTTAAGGACACACATGTCCAAGAGACAAACAGATGTCTCCTCTAAGTCATGGTAAGTTCAAAGCAGATATTTAACTTCTCTGTGACTTGACTTTCTTTTTTTTTTTTTTTTTT
>PVKC010023521.1:0-17235 GCA_004027635.1 Crocidura indochinensis
TGGCTATGCCCTCAGAAGTCGCCCCTGGCCTGGGGGACCATATGGGGCACGGGGGATCAAACGCGGTCCGTCCAAGGCTAGCGCGGTAAGGCAGGCACCTTACCTCCAGCGCCACCTCCCGGCCCCTCTTTTAATTTTTTTTTGAGAAAGGACCATCTAGTTTTCAATATAGGCCACATTAGTGGACTTTCCCACTAGCAGTAAATGGGGTCTCATCTGCATCATTCTAGTTGTGTTTGTTCTCTGTTATAACTTCTGGTCTCACTATGAAATTCTGTATGAGAACAGTTGACTAGATACAAAATTTTGGGACAAATACTTCAAGGGATGATAGGCATATATAGCACCAGAGTTCTAGAGTGTCTCTAAGTTGGTATGTCTGGAGAGTATCATGCTATATTAAGAAACACAGCAAGGAAATAACAACTATTCAAAGGCAAAGAAAACTTATCCACAGCGGGTTAATGGGAAGAAAGTTTGTCGGGGGTGAGGGAACTAGGACAATGGTGGGGGAATCAGGCACTCTAATGGAGATTGTGGGACTAGAATATTTTATAAATGAAGCTTTATAAAACACAGTGTATAAGAGAAAATGATTTTCTTTAAATTCCTGCCACTTGTAACAGCAGGCATGAAATTAGAGGTTTTGTGCTGATGAAATACCCTGGCAGAGAAAGCCAACATTTATTATTTCACTCCTATGTGACAAAGAAACAAAATACAAAAATTAAAACAAAATAAAAGATACTAAGGGTTTATTAAGTCACTGAAGGAAGGGGGTTAATCAGATCAAAGGGGTTGAACTATAAGGTGAAGAATTGAATTTTCCTCTTAATGGTGACTATAATGCACTACCTATAGTTGCCTTTTTATTTTAACTCTGCATGTCTAAACAGTTTAAGAAAAGAAGATTTTTAATTGGAAATTATTTGTTCATTTTGGGAAAACACTGTTTGCTTTGCTGAGGGTCATCTGTCAGAACACTCATGGGGTCTTTGCATGGAGACAATATCTAAGATTAAAAAGAGAAGATATTGATATGGGGAGGAAACAAAAAAGGGGTTGAGTACATACATCACATATTAAGTTCCATATTAGAGTCCCAGTAACTCATGCCTACCCTCGCCCCTATTACGAACACTACTGTTTGCTTCTCTAGAGCGTTCTTGCTAACCAACAGGCCTAAACACAAGAGACTTCATGAAGCTCTGGAGTTACTCTGTTAGATGCCTTTTCTAATGCTGTTCCTGAACCTCCTGACCAGAGATGGGTTTGAACAATGTAAAGAGGGGCACCGTCTTCCCATAATTAATGATTCCTAATCTTGAACTTATCCCTCCTCCCTCACAGTGACCTCAGGTTATTCATATCTATTAATATTGCCTTGCCTCAGGAAACTACTAAACCTCCTTGTTTATGCTAAATTTCTCCCCAATGCCTCACCTCTCTCCCAGCTCTGTTCTGTTTCCCTTCAGATAAGCCCCCCTCTTTTTTATTTTATATATTTTTTTTATTTTTTGATTTTTGGCCACACCTGGCAGCTCTCAGAGTTACTCCTGGCTCTGTGCTCAGAAATCGCTCCTGGAAGGCACAAGGACCATGTGGGATGCCGGAATTCGAAGCACCGTTGGTCCTGGGTCTGCCGCTTGCAAGCAAACACCTATTACTGTGCTATCTCTTTGGCCCCAGATAACACCCTTTAGGCATGGATAGCAGTAGATAGAAATTTGCCTGTTACCTGTCCTTCATGTCCTGTTCATTATTCCTGATCAATAAATGTCCTAGGTGGAGGACCATCAAGGTTTCCAGTCCAAAAGATTGTGAACCCCCCGAACCCCTACTTTTCTATCTCATGTTTGTCTTGTTTTCTTAATCCTCCAGTGACCCTGCTTAAGGCCCTTTCACCTGGTGTTGAACTTGGGGCTGGACTTCAGCAATATCCTTCAAATTAGGAGCACTTAAAAAGTTGCATTATTTATCTTAAATGCAAATGATTTACAAAACAATTTATAAAACATTAACTGTGGATCTTAGTTTAAATCCTATATAGAGAATTTACACATCTTTTGTTAAGTTATGATGTTTGTCTATTGTCTGCAATAAACATAAATATGGAGTTTAGAATTTTGCCAACTGTTTTATCAGTCTAGAATATTGTCCTCCTCAAGCAAGTTATTCTTAAGAGAATTATAAAATATTCATTAGTTAATTAGGCATTCTAGATGACTGAGTAACATAATATTTCCTATGAATTTTTCTGGTCTAATTAACTTTATATTTGGAAAATGTTTTGATTAAATATAAAATTTGGAATGATTATACCTATAAATTAATATTCAAGTAGAATAGAATGATGCTATTCAAATGGAACAGAAAATATAAAATACAAATGAACTGGAAGTGCTTTATTTAATCTTTAACACATTAAAAGAGGAATTATCGCATGTTTTAATGACAACCTAAGATTACTGTTCTTGCACCTGCATGGGGAAGGTGACAGATGTCCCCTGCTGTCCCTAGAGTCCTACAGTCACTATCATCTTAGTTGCTTAAAATATAAAGCATATGTTTTGAATTTAACAGTCATTTTTGAGTTTATTGACTACAGCCAACATGATGCAAGTGTCTATCGTTATTAAGGAAATATTTAATTTATTAATCACAGTTTGAAGCTATTGCTTTGCGTATTTTATATGTGATTAATTTTTGGGGGGTCACACCCAGCAGCGCTCAGGGGTTACTCCTGGCTCTACGCTAAGAAATCGCTCCTGGTGGGCTTGGAGGACCATATGGGATACCGGAATACGAACCACCATCCTTCTGCGTCTAAGGCAAATGCCTCACTGCTGTGCTATCTTTCCGGCCCCTGAATGTGATTATTTAATGCATGTGCTTGTGTATAGTATGATTGAATATATGTTTTGAATGCAAAGATATTATGATAAGAGAGACAAAATGTTCTTAAATCAGACATTTAAAATTACATTATTTAAATTAATAATACTTTAGATATAATAGCAGTATGAAAATATTAGAAATTCAACTTAAAACTATTTCAATAACTTTGTATATACACTAATTGACTAAAGATTATAATTAATCCAAATAGTGATTTAAAATAGACATAATGGTAATGGAATTAATTCAATTCCAAATATATTAATTGTGGCAATAGAATTTATGTTGTGCTGTGTAAAATAGTATGTGCTTAGAGAAATTTTCAAGGGTAAAAGATACATTGTCTCCAATATTGATGAAATTATGTTCTACAGAAATGTTATTCAAATAATTGGGGAGTACAAATCTAAATTCTTGTAAGAATGAATTGCCACATATCATTGGACATCAGCAAATTTGAATATGTCTTACAGAAATATCAAGTCTACTTTCAGATCCACTTTAAAAATTATTACTTCTAAAATAATATCAATTGAAACCATTGCTACTCTTAAAATGTCTTTTAAAGACCATTTTATTTTTTATCAAGATCTTATTTTATCAATATCAATATCAGTCAATTTCACAAACTTTAAGTTGCTCATGAGACATTATTCCTACTACGTCTCAGAAGCTGGGGAATATTCTGTACTGTTGAAACAATTTTGGCTTCCAGCAACTAAATTTTCTTGCCTATTCCAAACCCTGGTATTGTTCCTATTTTGTTAATTTAAGATCTTCCCAGGGAGGGGTGGTAGGCTGTTTGTTCAGGGGAAAGACACAGGTTTGTTTGGTTTATTTGGTTTATAGTTGCTCCTGGTGGTGTTCATGACTCATTCTTAGATCTGCTCCTGGTTCTATGTTCATGGCTAAGTCTTGCTTCTGTGCTCATAGCTCACTCCTGATTATGTGCTCTAGGATCACTCCTAGTTCTGTGCTCTTGACTCACTTCTGGTTCTAGGCTCATGGCTAACTTTTGGTTCTTTGCTCCTGGATCCTGGCAGTGTTTAAGGACAATATGCAGTGTCACGGGTTGAGCTAGGGATGGCCATGTACAAGGCAAGTGCTATGACCCAATATGCCATCTCTGAATTAAGAAAGACTTTAATTCATGGATAATCAATCCCATTAACTCACTTTGGGGTTAAATATGGGGGTTTCTCTAAGTTTTTTTTTGCTGGAAAAAGGGGAAATATTTCAGTCTTTTAAGCTTAAGTTGTATCCTTAGAAGAATCCAGAAAAGACACACATTTCTATAAACACATGTGCTACCAATAAAAGTCAAAGTTATTTTATAACAGCAAACCTACAGAATTAAATAGCACAGGTGCATATAAATGCAAATGTTTTTTTAAATTAATTATTGAAATATTCTGGATATTTGTGATGATTTGAAGAAAAAAATCAAACCTTGCAGGCTAAATATAGATCTAGCTTAGAAATACCAATAAATATAAACTCAATATGCTATGAGCACATAAAATATGTATAAATTATTTTTTATCATGTTACTATTCTAAGTTTACTTTTTCCTCATAAGTATTAAAAATAATACTTTATTTTATTGCTGAAATGCAGGACATAATACATACCACTAAAAATTAATGCTAATTGATTGTTTATCTTATCAATTGACATCTGAGCCTATGAATTCTGTGAGGTCACACCTAGAATCAAACATATAGATATTGTGAGATCAAGTGGATAATTGTAGTGCCATTGTTTTTGCAGCAATGGTGAACTTAGCATTGCTTTGATCCAACTAGATAAATGTGACATGTTAGTGGGAGATAATAAAACCACTTTGGAGTCATTGACTTCTGAATAGAAGTGCATCTACCTACAGACTCCTAATGAAGAATTTCTATTTGGGGCTCACTTGCTTGGAATCAAATAATTTCAGCTTGAGACAAGACATTGTTCTAATATAATTATCCTAAGTATGCTAATTTTTAGAAAAATCAATTAAGCAATTTTTATAATGCCAGACATTAACTTAGATGAATTTGATTAATTTGTATCCAACTTGATGATTTCTTTTAAATAAAGTGAACTTGTAGATAATGGTGAAAATGTTTCTTTCTAAAATTAATTACTTTTTAATTGAGATGACATTAGTATTGAGGTCATTGCTTTATAGTTGACAGCTAATGCACTAATCCCTCCCTGAATATTACCAAACTTTTCCACCACTGGCCCACTCACCCTCCTTTCAGCCACAGTGCCCTTATCCGTTCTCAGTGCTATTAATTGTGTGTCAGGATTTGTTCTATTGGGACTGACAAGACATTTTCTTTGTTTACACTCTACATATGAGGTAATCTTATTTTTTTAACTTTCAAACTAACATCACTTAACAGGATAGTCTCTAATTCTATCCAACTGGCAGCACTCGTTTCCCTTTTGATCACAGATGAGTAGTATTTCATCATGCATAGCACCATATTGTGTACCCCCTCATCTGTTGGTGGGTACTTGGGTTGGTTTTATATCTTGGCTGTAGAAAATATATAAATATTAAATTTCATAATGTTATTATATATTACATAATAATGTTATATACTGTAATATGTTACAATATAATGAAATATAATACAGCACAACAATAATATAATATAATCCATATTATTATATGTTATTATGTTGTATACATAATCATATAGTAATGAGTTATTGAGGTAGATTTCCCCCAGTAGAATGACAGGGTGTTATAGAAAATTCAATCAACATGTTTTGAAAATTTCTGAACTGTAATTTATTAAAACTTCACACAGTTAAATAATGATTCAACAAAATTTGTCATTTAAGCTGGTGTAAATTCTTCTGTGTTTTCAAATCCACACAAAAAATAGTACAATTAGGAGACTTAGGATGATTTAAACAATGAAAATATAGTTTAATTACATATATAAATAAAAGCGATTGATGAAAAGATCAATTGCTGGTTCTTGTCATCATTGCCCTGTGCAGAGAGGGTTTGGCCAGTAGCCCAAGGGGTGAAAGAATAAACCAAAATCTAAAGTAGAAGCAAATAGGAAGACAACTTGGTCACATTGTATGTGGGAAAACCTATGCCACATTAAAGTGAGCACTTAGCACTGCGGTTAGATATTAAGGAGTCATATAGTTCAGGAGCAGGGCATTGGCTTTATTGCTTGCAGAAATTAATAGTCTTTGCAGCCTGCTCTCAGTATATATAGTTTGTCTTTTCAATGCAATGCTTGCAAATATGTGGTTGCAAGGAGGGATTCAATCAAGTACTTACTGTGACTTGGATAGTGAAGGATAGCTTGCTGAGTGGAGTTAGAAAGAGAAAAATGAATAAGAAAAATATCAGACGAAATCACTTGTCTGAATTATACAGAATATTAGAAATAGAAAAATATGACATCAAGTGGAGATACCTAGATTTCCCTGAAATCTGAACTATGAAACTAGACTCGAAACTGAGAGCAGAGTAAGAAAGGAAGATAATAAGGGAAAGTCAGAAAAGGTGGATGGAAAGTTAGAGGGGCAGGGCCAGGAGCCTTAGATATATTGGTAAGGCAGAGGTGTTT
Source organism: Crocidura indochinensis (assembly GCA_004027635.1). Taxonomy (NCBI): domain Eukaryota; kingdom Metazoa; phylum Chordata; class Mammalia; order Eulipotyphla; family Soricidae; genus Crocidura; species Crocidura indochinensis. The sequence goes on from PVKC010023521.1 coordinate 6,495, forward strand.
GGTATTTAACTCTCTTTCTTTTTGTCTCTCTCTCTCTCTGTCTCTCGGTCTCTCTCTGTCTTTGTCTGTCTGTCTGTCTGTCTGTCTGTCTGTCCGTCTGTCTGCCTGCCTGCCTGCCTGCCTGCCTGCCTGCCTGCCTGTCTGTCTGTCTGTCTGTCTGTTGGTCGGTCTCTCTCCCTCCACAGAAACAACAAAACTGAAAATATCAAGTCCAAAGTAAAACAAGCAAACTTTAAAATGTTCCTATTGAGGGGCCAGAGTGACCAGAGTGACAGCACAGCAGTAAGGCGTTTGCCTTCCACACTGCTGACCCAGGATGAACCTGGGTTCAATCCCCGGCATTTTGTATGGTCCCCAAGCCTTTCAGGAACAATTTTGAGTGCAGAGCCAGGAATAACCCTGAGCATAGCCCGGTGTGACTCAAAAACAAACAAACAAAAAAACAAACGGAAAAATAACCCAACCAACAAAAATGTTTTTGTTGAGGAAGATTAAAGTTGAATTAAACAAACAATAGAACATTGCTTATATACAAAAACATTTGCTATAAAATCATACTCATCACATAAAGTGCATAATTACTATATTGTATAACTTTAGTAAATGTTAGATTAAAAACTATTAAGACACATTATAATTATTTAATATGTATTCATGTTATATAATATATAATTTCTATTGTTATATATAACATAATTAATATATTATTATAAAACAAACAAAAATACTTAATTTATAATAACCTATATACTGTACCTAGAATATAATTTTTACTTATAGAATGTTATGTAATAAAACTTATTTACACAGTAATTTATATTTATATATATTTTTGGTTTTTGGACCACATCCAGTGATCCTCAGGGGTTAATCTCCTGGGGCTGTGCACTTAGAAATTACTCCTGGAAAAAAAAAAGAAAAGAAATCGCTCCTGGCTTGGGGGACCATATGGGACACTGGGCGAAAGAACAAGGTCTGTCCTAGATCAGCTGTGTTCAAGACAAATGCTCTACCACTGCACCATGGCTCCAGCCCCATATTATTATATTTATATAATATATGGTCATATAATAAAAATATAGAGTGATTAATATATTAATAGATACATGAATGCTATCAGTAATTAATAAAATAATTTTATTTATAGTTTTTTAAAAGAGAGTATTTGTGAATGGCAGTTAATAGTGGTGTTGGAATTGATGTTGGAATCACTTCTCTGAAAAACAACTTTTTAAATCATGGTGCCTATATAACATGTAATGAAAAGATAGATTTTTCAATAAGATTTCGTGACTAATATTATTCTAGTAAAATTTCACTTACTCTTTATCAATAGTATGCTTAATCTTTACAGTGATTTTTTAAATATATTTTTAATAAATAAGAACCAGTGCTTGTTTGGTCATTTGTATTTTCTAAGTGATCGATTTTCCAAGTGAAATTTCTAAAAATCTGATGTCACAGAACTAATTTATAATTGGTGCTTTTTATTATTCTTCTTTAGTTTGGTTTTTCCTACTTGTCATTTTAAGTTTAGTTTATATTTTGAAGCATTAAAATATTATATTTTGTGTACATTCTGTCTTAGAAGTTAAAATTTATCTACCGTCCTCATTTTGCCTTAATAATTAACATACATAATATTATGCATATTCACGGTTTCATAGGAATTGTTTGCAGACTTCTATGCAAATTAATATTTCATTTGCAAGAATCCTTGGCTTTTGAATATATACAGTTTAAATGTACCTCTTGGCACAAAAAGAAATTGTATGTCATAGACATTTAAGAAAACCTTCATTTTGAGAAATCAAAGCTTTCTTTGCAATTAGCTACGTAAGTAGTCATTAGACATTGGGGAAGGATTGGATATGTAGTGACTCAGCAACAACCAAGCATGTTCTTGTTTTTGTCACTGTCTTGTAACAAATGAGTTTACAGATATTCAATGCTTCTACCTCCTACTATAAATACTAACATTCCCAATAGATAAATATTAATTGAATTAGAATTATTCATGTTGTTTCCTAGTCTAGTACAAAATACTAAAATATAATTTTACATTATAAAGTTAATTAACATTACAGTGTCATAGTTTAGAGCACTAAGAAGTTTTCTGAGAAAAAAATCCTACTGTTGTCTTTCTCAGTTTATTTTGTAAATTTGGCATGTAAATGTCAATAAATACACACATTAAAAACCATGAAATAATTTATAACTTAATTTTAATAAAGGATATTATTTAAAACAAAACATACTCTTAAATATACTACACAGAAATTTACAAATATGAATTATTTAACTTTATTTTTAATATAGAAAGTTTGACTTTTGACAAAGAATATGGGGTCTCACTTAAAATGAGCAAAAATTTTACATATGCATTGAAAATGCCCCTCTCTTATTAAATTACAAATTGCAAGACAAGTGGAATACATTTAATCACAATGATGTAACCTACTATGTTATAATGCTATAACAACTGGATAATTATATGGCATAAAATATATGCATACATTTGATTATAATTATGAATTTTGGATTTCAAATAATAATTTTAAAGATAATTTATTTTAAATAATTTACAAATATAACATTATAAAAGGCACTAAATTTATAAGCTAAAAATACATTAAGGTCTATAATATTCTGAAGTAGAGAAAACTAGAAACTCTAGTCATGTTAACATATTTATGTGGGTGTCTATTTATGGAAGAAAAATATTTGCCAATTATTCATTTAAATAATAATTTACTAAAATTAAATTTTATAAGCAGTATTTTCTCATTAAAATCTGCAATTTTAAGTAACTTTCCAAATTTCATTTGGTATAAAATTTCTAATTTACTGGTAGTTTCATTCAATTTAATATTAAAATTATTGAAAGGAATTAACATTTTAAATTCATACCAGGTATATATTTGCTAATTAATTTTATACACTTCAAATTTTCATTACAACTTAAGAATCAAATTAAAATACTAAGTAAATAACTCACTGTATGTGTCATATTTAGTTATATGTGTAATTCTATGTCTTTAAAATACTATATCTATGCATACATATGCTAGACCTTGTATAGTTTCAAATTAAATATAAATATCTGATACAAAGTAAAATTATATATATCATATTATAAAATATATTCTTAGTATATCACAATCTATTATTTATATAGCTCATATAATTATTCTCTCTATATATTCTGCACACTTTATTCAATATAATCTATTATATATTAAGAATGTTAATATATTGTAACCAAATCATAAAAATAATTATTGTATAAATCAGCATACATATGAACAAATTTTTACTGGTACTATTAAGCAAATATATGTGCATGTACAATTATATGTATGCCATTGATATTTACCTATCTGTTTCTCAATGTGGAATGTGCAGAAAACATAAATTATCTTTCTATAAGATCAATAATTAAATATATTCATTTGTTATTTTGAGGATACAAGTACATTACAATTTATATAAATAGCAATTGTAAAACAATATCTATTAGTCTAATCTTAGTGTATTAAGAATTTTCTTTATCCCAGTACCTTTTTTTTTGAAAAGAAAAAAGAAAGACCCACATGTATTATTAACAAAGCAAGTAAAGGTAAAACATTATAATCCATATACAGGAAAACCTTACTATAGCCAAAGGAGATTTTCCATTTAAAGATTATCGGATTGCATTTAGAAAGAGCAATTTAATATAATATATTCCATGAATATGTAATTTTTACAAGGTCAGCCCTTCTTTTTTTTTATTTTCACTGCAATGCCCAAATGAGTTCTACACTTTCTATTTTGTATCAAAGACAAATTACTTCCTTCCTGTATTCAAAGACATAAAAATGTAATGAAACTAGATGCCATTTAGTTAGAATCAGATTACCAAAAAATGGATCACTCCAAAAGCTTTCAAAAAGTTGAAAAGCAGATAAATGCCAAGGGTTTTATTCATTCCCTATTTTTGAGTGGGAAAAATTGTACAAAAGTGCCAATCACATATTTTATATTTTAGGTTCATTTGGATGTCACACCCTTAGTGCTCAGGACTTAACACCTTTCTCTGTGCTCGGGGAGCACTTCTGATAGTGTTCAGTTCCATATGCTGTACCAGGGATGGATCCGAGGTCAGCTGCATGCAAAGAAATGACCTTTCTTCTTGCTTTACCTCTCTAATTCCAATGTTTTTAATGAATAGTTAAAGATGTAATTATCAGGCTATAATTATATTCTTTACACATGTAGAAGAAAAATTAACTTCTAAGCTTATAAAAGGGAAGAAATATTTGATTTTCCAAACTAATTAAAAGTTTTCACTGTAAAGAAAAGTATTCACTGGATGGATGCTTACCCTAGGAGAAGTTTTCCCTCACATAACAAAATTTCTAATGAATAAGTCATTGGTTTATAGTTTGGATTAATAGGCAATATTGTAGTATCAAACATTTTAAGAAGTTCATACTAAGTACAAATGGAAAATACTGATCAATGTACAGTGGGAACAAATGTCAAGTTTTTATATCACATACCTGGAAATATTATAAAATTCTATGTCAGTTATCCTTCAAAAAGATGAAAACTATCAACAAAGATACTGAAGGTCAAAAACAAAACGGATATGTTTGGCTTCACTAGCTTTTTATATTGAAGAATTTAGTAAAGTATTTACCACATAAAATCTGAGCAAATGACAACACTTTAGTGAAAGCAGCAGTTTTATAAATGACACCACAGATGATCCCCTAACAACACCAGAAGTGATCCCTAAGCAGAGCTGCATATGGACCTATGGCCCAAAATAACAATAATAATGATAATAATAATAAAGTTCATTTCATTCATTTAACTTTTCACAATATTGTTTGGTCATAACATTTATAGCCTGTACTCAGAGATTTTGACTTCCTATCCCAATGTCATTTTCACAAACTCTTGTTCCCCTTTTCAAGTGTCACGTGCAATCTATTTTTAAAGATGTATTTATGTAAAAATATATGTGTGATTATGCCTGGCCCTATATTTCATAATTATTTTTTATATAAAATATTTATTTAACCCCCGTGATTACAAGCATAACTGTAGTTGGATTTCAGTCATAAACTGAACAACCCCCTTCACTAGTGCAATATTCCCAACACCAATAGTCTCCCTCCCTCCTTCCCCACCTTACTTGTATTTGAGACAGGCATTCTACTTCTCTCACTCATTAAGATTACCATGATAATAGTTAGTGTAGTTATTTCTGTAACTACACTCACCACTCTTTGTGATGAGCTTCATATTGTAAGCCGGTCCTTCCGGACCTCATCTCTATTGTCTCTGGGCATTATTACAATAATGTCTTTAAAATTTCATAAAATCTATAGAATGAGACCATTCTGTGTCTATCTCCCTCTGACTTATTTCACCCAACACAATAGATTTCGTGTACATCCATGTATAGAAAAAATTTATGACTTCATCTCTCCTGACGGCTGCATATTCCATTGTGTGTATGTACCACAGTTTCTTTAGTCATTCATCTGTTGAAGTGCATCTTGGTGGTTTACAGAGTAGGGCTATTGTAAATGGTGCTGCAATGAATATAGATGGGAAGAAGAGATTTTTGAATTGCATTTTTGTGTTCCTAGTGTATATCCCTAAGAGTAGTATAGCTGGATCAAATGCGAGCACAATTTCCAGTTTTTTGAGGCATCTCAGTATTGTTTTCCATAAAATCTGAACTAGATGGCTTTCCCACTAGCAGGCAATAAGTGTATCTTTTCTCTACATCTCTGCCAACACTGATTTTTCTTTTCTTTTCTTTTTCTTTTTTTTTGTGTGCGTGTGTTGTATGCAGTCTTTGTGGTGTGAGATGGTACTTCATTGTTTTGATTTGCATCTCTCTTATGATTAGTGATGTGGAGCTTTTCCCAGTTGATCATATGGCCATTTGTACTTCTTCTTTGAGGAAGTGGCTGTTCATTTCTTCTCCCCATTTTTAGCGGGGTTAGATGTTTTATTCTTGCTAAGTTCTGTCAGTACCTTGCATATTTTTGATACTATTCTCTTATCTGATGGGTACTGGGTGAATAGTTTCTCCCATTCTGTGGGTAGCTTTTGTATCCTAGGTACTATTTCCTTTGAGGTGTAGAAAATTCTCAGCTTAATATATTCCGATCTGTTTATCTCTGCTTGGAAACTGCTGTTTCCTCCTTGAATATGCCTTTAGTCTCAATGTCATAGAGTGTTTACCTATGTGTTGTTCTGAGACCTTAGGGTCTCAGGTCTGATATCAAGGTCTTTAATCCATTTGAATTTGACCTTTGTGCATGGTGTTAGATGGGGGTCTGAGTTTGCTTTTATTCAAGTGGCTAACCAGTTGTGCCTACAGAACTTGGTAAAGGGGCTTTCCCTGCAACATTTGGATTTCTTGTTTCTTTACCAAAGATTAGTTGATTGTCTGGGGGACATTCTCTGAATACTCTAGTCTATTCCACTGATCTGAAAATCTTTGTTCCAATACCAAGCTCTTTAAATAAATGTTGTTTTGTAATACAATTTAAAATTGGGAAAGTAATGCCTCCCATATTTCTTTTCCCAAGGATTTCTTTAGCTATTGTTGGGTGTTCAAATGAATTTCTGGAGTGTTTGATCAATTTCTTTGAAGAATGTCATGGGTAACTTTAGAGGTATCGCATGAAATCTGTACAATTGTTTGGAGAGCATTGCCATTTAATGATATTAATCCTGCCAATCCTTGAGTAGATCACAGTGTCTCCCTTTCGTTGTGTCTTCTCTCATTTTCTTGAAGCAGGCTTTTGTAATTTTCTTTGTATAGGTCCTTTACCTCTTTAGTTAAGTTGACTCCAAGATATTTGAATATGTGAATGGGATTTTTTTTTTAATGTCCATTTCTTCTCTATTATTATTCTTCTATAAGAAAGCCATTGATTTTTGCATGTTAATTTTGTACCCTGCCACTTTGTGATATAAATCTATTGTTTCTAGAAGGTTTTGGTAAAGTCTTTAGCGTTTTCTAAATATAGTATTATGTCATCTGCAAACAGTGAGAGCTTAACTTCTTCCTTTTCTATCTGGATGCCCTCGCCTATTATCTAGGTCAAGTATTTCCAGTACTATATTGAACAGGAGTGATGAGAGAGGGCAGCCTTGTCTTGTACCAGATTTTATAGGAAAGGCTTTTAGATTATCTCCATTGAAAACAATATTTGCCATTGGCTTGTGGTAGATGGCCTCGACTATATTGAGAAAAAGCTCCTTTCATTCACATCTTGATGAGAGTTTTTATTAAGAATGGGTGTTGGATTTATAAAATGTTTTCTCTGCATCTATTGATATGATCATATGGTTTTTATTTTTTGTTGATATAGTATATTATGTTTATTGATTTAAACCATCCTTGCATTCCTACAATGAAATATACTTGGTCATGGAGAATGACTGTCTTGATGAGGCATTGTATCCTATTTGCCAGATCCTAATTGAGGATTTTTGCATATGAGTTTATCAGGAACGTAGGTCTGTAAATTTTTTTTGGAAAGATCTCTGTCAAGTTTTTGTATCAAGGTGATTTTAGCTTCATAAACACAATTTGAAAGTTTTCCTGTTTCTTCAATTTCATGAAAGTGCCTGAAAAGGATTGGTAGTAGTTCCTATTGAAAGGTTTGATAGAGTTCGTTAGCGAGTTCATCTGGGCTTGGGTTTTTGTTTTGGGGCGTATATTTGATTACCATTTTAATTTCCTCAATAGTTATGGGGCTGTTTAGATATGCTACATTATACTGATTCAATCGTGGAAAGTTATGAGTCCAATAATTCATCAATTTTATTCAGATTCTTATGATTTGTGGCATAGAGTTTCTCAAAGTAGTCTCTGATTACCCTCTGAATCTCTACAATATCTGTAGTTATCTCCCCGTTTTCATTTATAATTTAATTCTTTGAGTTCTCACTTTTTTTCTTTGTGTGATTTGCCAGTGGTTTATCTATCTTGTTTATTTTTTTCAAAGAACCAACTTTTGGTTTCCCTTTCTTTCAAATGGTTTCTTTTTCTTTTTCTTTATTTTTTTTCTCGAATTTCCACTTCATTGATTTCTGCTCCAACCTTATTTCCTTCTCCCTAATTATTTTTGTTTCTTATGTTGATCATTTTCTAATTTTATTAGCTCTGTCATTAAACTATTCATGTAGGTCCCTTCTTCCTTCCTATGTGTGCTTACAAAACTATAAATTTTCTTGTCAGTACTGCTTTCGCTGTGTCCCATAAATTCTGATAGTTTGTGTCTTCATTGTGATTTGTTTCCAGGAATGCTTTGATTTTCTGTTTGATTTCATTTCTGACTCACTGGTTTTTCAGTGGTAAACTTTAATTTCCAGGTGTTAAAGTTTTTCTCCTGTCTCTTTGTAGTTCACATCTAATTTCAGTGTCTTCTGTGAACTACAGAGACACAGGGCCGCAAAGCATAGCACCTGTGCTCTTCTGGCTCCATGCTCTTTGGACTGGACTGCTCACCTCTAAAGAAGAGCCCTCACGGAATGATGGGCAGAATGGATCAAGTCCCAGGATGCAAGACACCTAAAAGAAGGCCCAAAATGGCTGCTGTGCTGCATATCAAACAGCAGAGACTAGCTCCACTGTCTGTGGGCAGACTGCTCACTTCCGAAGAAGTAGAGCCCTCTGGGAACTATCGGAAGAGAGGATCAAATCCAAGGCCGAAGGACAGCGGAGAGAAGGCCCCAAATGGCTGCCTCGCTTCAGGTGATAACGGCACAGACCAGTCCCACTGTCTGTGGGTGGAACTGCTCCTCCTTTGAAACTTTAAAAATAAAAAGTCTCTTGTTTTGCTTACACAGTTTTGAAAGGATTTCTATTCCTGCTGAACAAAGAAGCTTTGAAAAAGTGAACTGGCTACATTGAAGTGAGTGAAGCTTCAGATTTTGTGCCCTAGGAAAATTAGTCTTTAATCAATAAAATAGTCATAATATGTCAATAATACTGAAACTAATACCACAAAATAAGTTAAAAACCTATGAATCAAACCATGTGATAGACATATAGTGATCAATTTAAATTTCTAAAAGAGTAAATTTAAGTGGTGAGCAAAGTGTAAATCTTAATGTTTACAATAAAATTTACCTTTGATCAATATGAACAATAAACAACTAGTCTCACAAGACTTCTAATGTTTAGGGACTCTGTTTTTCAAATAACAGTTTATTTATTCATTCATGACAATTATAAGAGCTAAATCTTTATGACTATTTTTTTCTACTCATGAGTCAAAACAAGCCCTGTGTGGTCAAATACGTTGCCCCGAATATTACATGGCGGGTCTGATACCAACAAACTAAGATTGTCTCTCAGTGATCTTCTGAGTCTCTGGAGCTACTCTGAACAAGAATAAATGCCAGAACAAATGCCATCAAGCACACATTTCAACACAAGAAATGCCAATAACACAGATACATAGAGACAATCTGATTTATATGAAGATCTAAGATATTAAGGAGCCAATGGTATTTATTCTTTAACATGTAATTATGTTTCTCTAGAGAAGGAACTGTGGTTGAAAAAGAAAATTCAGTCACTGAGAATTTAAACGATTTGAAAATGTATAAGCAAACAGTTTGAGGGGGGATATCTGCCTAAAAACTAGAATGATCTCTAGTCTGTCTACAAACTTGAAAGGGCTCGATTACATAAATCTAAGAATTAAGATTGATCACATTTATATGAAAAGGAATGCTACATAGCACTGAGTTTCAACACAAAATACTAGACTATTGATAGTGGCTGGTAAGTGTTATTCTATTTGAATATTTGTTTTCCCCAGTTGTACATAGATTAATTCATTTCTAATTTTGTGGAAATTGTTTGGTAATACTATATTTTTGCATCTCTGCTTAAGTCCTTTTTTGAACCTCACTAATATATATTATTTGCATTTATTTAAAGTCTAATTATACATATTTTCTTATCTGAATTGACAGAGAAAGTCACACTTTAACACTTAACTTCATGAATTATGTTTATTTTTCTATGTGACTAATGATATCTATTTATTTTATGGAGGTATAGAGAGGCAAACATTGATCTAATTCACTAACTCTCTATAATTTGTATCAGATAGCCCTGATTATTGATCACTAAATAAATAACTGATATAGCTTCTGGTTTTCTATAGTGAGGATGTTATCAGATATGAATGAACTTGAGGGAATGAAAAATTGACTACATTTTTGTTAGTGATAATACCATGCGACCTTCTGAATATCTATTATTTATGTGAACTCGAACAAGCTAAAACACAAACTCTTCTGCCTCCATTATTAGTTTGAAAGTCCTCAGTATGCAACTTCTGAAAGTTTTACACATTTCAAACTTAGCTTAGTTGCACCTTTATCTTTCTTTCTTTCTTTCTTTCTTTCTTCTTTCTTTCTTTCTTTCTTTCTTTCTTTCTTTCTTTCTTTCTTTCTTTCTTTCTTTCTTTCTTTCTTTCTTTCTTTCTTTCTTTCTTTCTTTCTTTTCTTTCATTTAATCTATCTATAACCATGCATCCATCCATTTGTCTATCTATATCTATTTTCTAATTTTTTCCAACAATTTTCACTTCATAATTATCTAATTAATGTTCCAATTTTCTTACTTAAATTGTATTGGAATTAATCTAGGTAGAATACTAACAAAGTAAATATGTAAGAAATTGAATAAAAATATGTTTAA
>PVKC010023522.1:0-17242 GCA_004027635.1 Crocidura indochinensis
CTTACTTAGTGGTCTTACACCTGTTTGGTCCTGGTTACCCCCTTTCTCCCCCCTGATTTGGAGGCGGAACTATCCAGTACAAGTTATGTGTATTTGTTTGAAAAAGAAAAAAATAGAAGATAAAGAAAAAAACGGATAAATAAAAATAAATAAATAAATAAATAAATAAATAAAGGGATCAAATACTCTGGGAGTGGGTGGAGTCCTTCCGGAGGCTTTCATTATTGATTTGAGAGATGGAGGGAAAATGAAGGTGGCATAGATAACCGTACATAAAGAATCGTCAAATGAAATATCCAGTGAGCATTCCAAAAAAAAAGAAAGAAAGAAAGAAAAGAAAAGAAAAGAAAAGAAAAAATACCATATAATTGTCATGGTATTGAGATAGAAATGTGGTAGTAAACGTAAGAAAAGAAGAGAATAAATAAATATACATCCATATACATGGAGACATACACTTCAATAGCCAATCCACAATAATGAGATCAACAAAAGATAGATACGTAAATAATGATAATAAAAAAAAGATTGTTTTGTGCTTGTTTTTTTCCCTCCTGCAGATATACAGTATATACTGGGGTCATTCGAAAGGAATTTCCTTTGCCTAAGAGATACAGGGTTTCTTCACCCTTGCCATATATTGTCACGGGATTGACTATAGACTCCTTTCAGGTTCATTTACTCTCCCCTTGGTGCTTTTGTATGGGAGATTTCTGCTGTATCCTGGGTGATACAATCAGATGTCTGTATCTGGAGGTCTTGGTATCTACACGAGCCAAGAAGTTGAACTTCTGCATATGTTTTTCTGTGTGGTTCTAGTAGTTCTGTTCCCTTAGTGTCGTTTTAATCCATCTTCTGTGATTGACAGACCTGGTCTTTGTGCTGGTCCTAGGGAAGGGCCTGGGATAGCATCTTTCGTTACATTTCCAGGAATCCCCTTCTGTTGAAATAGTCTCAGACAGACCTCTGGAATTAGGGGAACATAGTTGTTATGTTGGTCATAGCTCTCATCCTAGATTAGGGCTTTTTTATTGGTCCCAGTATACATACAGTCTGACCATGGTTCTGTCAACCAGTCGTCTGTAAATCACGGTCTTGGCAAAGGGTAATAAGTCTTCTGGTTTTCTCTTATCTTTACCTGGTGAGGTAGGATAACTTGCTCTTAGGTCGAGTTGATCCCATTTTCCTCGTTGTCAGGGTATTTCATAATAGGGCTGGCACTTGGTGGTGTCCAAGCACTATTACGGATGTCCCAGTTGGGATTTGTCCTGTGGTTGTTGTGGTGAAGTATGTCATTTCTATGATTGTGATCCAGGGTTCAAGGCTGAACGGTTGGTGTCTAATCACCTGTGGTCTAAGTTGGGTCCACGTGACATATTTACAAGGTAGGAGGTACCCCTGTATTGTAAACAAGTATGAGTTCTTATCCCTAATGAATAAGAGCTCGGTTTTATAGATTTCCCCCCATTTTTTAGTGTGCCTTTGCAGGGAGAAAAGGTGTTACATTATCTTCCCAGTGCATTTGAGGGTGGAGAGAGAAGAAAACTAAAACAGGTCACACCCCCAAGGAAGATAAAAATAGAGATAAAAAATGTGCTCATGTGTACATATAAAACGAGAAAAAGGTTTTTACCTAATGAAGTAAAGAAAAAAGAAAAGAAAAGAAAAAAATGAATAAGAATAAAAATAAAAATAAACAAAAAATAATAAAAAAATAAAAATAAAATAAATATAAAAAAATAAAACTAACTTAGTTTGAGCCACCAGGTGATGCAGGAGAGTGTCTTGCATTTAGGGTAAGGCATGTAAAGAGGTAGTGTAATACAGGTCTAATACTTATAGGTTTCCCCTTTGTCTTTTGAGATTTTCTTGTGGATGGGGGTTCCTGGGGGCATTTTCAGCTCCCAACCTGACCTTGATATTGGCAAAAGGTTTGTGATAGGGAGGACTTTTTTCAACCTTTTTTATGCTGTTTCTGACAAGACCTAACTTATCCTTAAAGAAACAGCACTCCTCTTTTAATGCAGCACACACTCCCCCCTCCTTTAAAAATGCAAGGTCAAGACCATTTAGTAGTACCACTTCAGCTAGGGAGCCTACAGTTTGTTGTAGGTAGTCTAAACCATGCTTAAGTTCCTCCATTTCCTTAACAACCATGTTGGTAAGAAAGTTAATGAAATTTTCAGTGTGAATAAGGGAATAAATGCCTGTATCTGCGCCAGCAATGCTAAGACCGACAAGAACGACTAGTGAAACAGCTGTAACAGGGTCACGTTTGACACAGGTGAGTTCAGAAGAAGTACCAGAGTTTGGCAATAAGGCAGATTCAGGGTGGACCATAAGTCTAGGCGTAAGGATTGTCAAAATACAATAATCACGATGATAAAGAAAAATATCAACAATAATATGAGGGGTAAGACCAGTGGAACAGATAAAAAAAAGTTAGGTTAGGAGCAATTAAAAATTGAGCATGTCTTTCAACCTGAAAGGTTTGATTACAAGTCTGCACAATTGAACAGGGGGAATCATGTGAGGTCCAAGGATGCAAAGTTCATAACCCACTACTTGTGCAACAGTGAGTCCATGTTTCTGTGATTGAGTGCCCAAGCTAAGGAAATTGGAGTTGTTGGTGTAGAAAGGGGTTCCCAAAGTTGCAATGCCTTCATAAAATGGCGGTGCAGGCGAATAGCATAGCCAACAGCGTTCGTAGGAGGTGAGGGAGAGGGCTTGAGCAGTGCGTTGATCATCTGTAGAACGAGTTCTGCGGTAGATACAGGTTCGGCAGGTAGAGTTGGCAGGAAGACTGTAACAACCTCAGTGGCAGCAGCTGGCCTTCCTGTAAGGGGGCAGGGTGGAGGTGAGGGGAACTTCTTGGCCGGGGTTTGGGTAAAGACGGGTTCTGAACTGAGAGTGCCAAAAGGGACTGGAATCGATATCAAGGGAGTGGAAAAAGGGGTTTCTTTAAGAAGTTTAATAGAAAAGGTAAATCTTTTGTCATATCCATAGTAGTGGTGGAGGCATAGGCTCCAAGTGAGGATTTTATCCCAAGGATGTTCTTTGCCTGCTGCAGTAAATTAAATAAGCAGCAGATTGCAGTACTTTTTGTAGCAATTAAGCAGGGGGCGTATAATCTTAGTTGAAGGAGGCTTATAGCGACGGACAGTAATGTAGTCCCAGGAAGAGGAAGGCTTCCAGTGTCACCCGAGGTTTCACAGTCCCAAGCTGCGCAAAAAAAAAAAAAAAAAAAAAAAAAACTGGATACATCTCCACAGCGGGAAATTAAGGAGCAATCAACTAGATTTCTATATCTGCCAGGGCAAACATAAATGTGTTTGTTAAGCAGTGCTGTGCGGGTGAGCATATTATAACAATCTGCAATAGCAGCGGGCTTAGCATTTGGTATAGTGTGAATAAAATCAGGGGTAGACCAATAGGAACCAGGCGTAGGAAGTGCGCATAGGTCAACAATAAGGTCGGGCTAGGGGATAGTGGGTGAGATGACGGAGGTGGCGTGTGCTACGTCACTGCTCTCTGAAAGAATGAGCCAGGTGTAATTGTAAACCCGGTAAATGTCAGGGGCTTCATTCACAGAAGCGGGGGAGGGAGGGAATTAATTAGCAACATCAGAAGTAGCGGTTGCAGGCTGTAGCTCTTCTTCAACAGGTTCAGTGAGCAGATCGCTGTCATTTTCATTTTTCTCATCTGCAAGAGAAGAAGGAGAAAGATTCTCAGGGAGAATTTCCCTGGGTTTATTATATAATTTAACCAGCCTTTCTGGCAACCACCTAGTTTCATTAGTGGTGGGGTTGTGAATGCAGGCATGAATTTTCCCCCAAATAAGCACTGGGTAGGTCCTTGCCATTGGCCTGTGTGTACATCTTTCCACAGGACTTGTTTAAAGTCATCTTTTGTGGCTGGATGCCACAGGCGATCAGCAGCGGATTGCTCTTGTAAATCTAGGTTGAGAAAGTTCAACACAAAGAGTGCATGATTCAAAAGAAGTCGATGCTTTCTTCGATGAGCATAGAGTATTTCACTTTCATTGGAGAGCTTAAAAAGCATATTTTTTAGTGTTTGATTGGCTCTTTCAACAACACCTTGACCCTGAGGGTTTAGTGGAATTCCTGTCTTGTGGGTTATGCCCATTTGTGCACAAAAATCTTGAAATTTCTTTGCAATGTACCCTGGGGCACTGTCAGTTTTAATGACTGATGGTTGTGGAATTATAGTTAGACAATGCAGTATCTGGGCAATGACATCCTTAGCAGCCTCGCCAGTTTGCAATGAGGCATAGATGAACTCACTAAAAGTGTCAACAGTAACATGAATATATTTAAGATTCCCAAAGGCTGCATAATGAGTGACATCCATTTGCCAAAGCTCTCCTGGTGTTATACCCCTAGGGTTTATTCCAACATGGGCTTCAGGCAACAGGGTAACACAGGACTTGCATGATTTAAATATTTCTCTAGCTTGGTCTCTGGTGATTTTAAATCTTAGTCTTAAAGTTTGAGCATTTAGGTGATGTAATTGATGTGCTTGAGTGGCTTGCCTAACAGGAGTGCAATTTAATAATACAGGCATAATTTGGGTTGCTAGATCTACCAAGTTATTCCCTTCAGCCAGAGGTCCAGGGAGGGAGGTGTGAGCTCTAATGTGTGTTACAAAAAATGGATGAGTTCTCATAAGTATTAGTTTTTGAATTCTAGCAAAGGCTGACTGAGCATTAAAGGTGGGTTTAATAAAAAGCACAGTCTCAAGCAACGGAATTGAATTAGCAATATAGGATCTGTCTGTATAAAGATTAAAAGGCTGAAAACTGTTTCAAACACTCTTTCTACTGCTGCCAGCTTCACAAGCTGAGCAGATTTATGTCCCATAGTAAACTTTATGATCTCATCCTGAAGGTTGAGGGCAGCAGTTCCGTTAGAACTGCCATCAGTAAACACAAGAATAGCTTCAGGGATGGGCTGCAATTTTGTAAGTTTAGGAAAAACAACAGGGTGAATTTGTAAAAATTGTAGCAGCATATTTGTGGGGAACTGATTATCTATTTTCCCAGAATATCCTGCAAGGGAGATTGCCCATTCATCCTGATTAAGGGCTAACCATTGTATTTCCTTTTTTGAATAAGGGATTACTAGCTTATTTGGATGACAGCCAAATAATTTAAGTGCTTGCTCGCACCTTTGTTGTGCTAAAGAAACTGTTAAGTGAGGGTATGTGGCAAGTGTTTTGTCTGGTTTGCTAGAGATATGCACCCAGAAAAGGGGGCCGTCCTGCCACAGGAGGCCTGTGGGGGAAAATTTTGTGGAAAAGATTAACAACCATAAAGGTATCTGGGCTAAAATAAGTAATAAATTGTTCTTGTATAGCAATATGGACCAAACCCAATGCCTTGTAGGCTTCAGGTGTTAATTCTCTGGGGCTACTAGGGTCTGTATTTCCTTTTGCAAGGTCATATAAAGGTTTAAGTTCTCCAGTAGTTAGTTTCAAATATGGGCGCAGCCAAGTGATGTCCCCTAAAAGTTTCTGAAAATCATTAAGAGTTTTTATATTATGTGTTCGAATTTGAACTTTTTGAGTTTTAGCTTGATTAGGGAGAAGTTCAAAGCCTAAGAATAATTGTGGGGGCTGAAGCTGCACCTTGTCCTTGGATATTTTAAATCCTCTGGCAGTTAACTCTTTCATTAATTGTTCTGCCACTTTATGTACTTCTTGATTATCTTTCCCAGCAATCAGAATGTCATCCATATAATGAATTATGAATATTGAAGAATAAAGTTTTCTAAATGGGTCAACAGTTTGTGCTACAAACTTTTGACACAAGGTGGGGCTATTTTCCATACCCTGTGGCAAAATGTTCCATTGAAAACGGGAGTTGGGTCCCACACAAATAACCATGGGTAGACTGAAAGCAAAGCGTTTGCTGTCCTCCGGATGCAGAGGGATGGAAAAGAAGCAATCTTTCAGATCAATAATAATTTTAAAGCTATCTTTGGGGATAGCCACCGGGGAGGGCAATCCTGGTTGAAGTGTTCCCATAGGAACCATAGTTTTGTTAATTTCTCTAAGATCATGCAACAATCTCCATTTTCCTGATTTCTTTTTAACTACAAAGATTGGCGTGTTCCAAGGAGAGTTAGAGGGTTCAAATGGCCTGCCTGGAGTTGTTCCCACGCAAACAACTGGGCAGCAGAAAGCTTTTCAGAGGACAGCAGCCACTGACTAACCCAAACAGGAGAGTCAGATGTCCAGGTGATTTTATCTGCCTGGGTAGCAGGAGAATCAAAGGCCGCAATTAAAAAGGCTGTGGGGGAGTGTATCCTAGGCCATAACGGTTTAATTTTGGGGTGGCTTCAATGGGGTTGAGTTTGCCTTGTAAGTTTTTTCCAAGCCCCTTATGTAAATCATAGCCTTGGGCCAGCATTTGTTGCAATACTCGTGGGTCTTTGCACTTAATTAGATACAAGCCCATTTGTTCCATCAAATCTGCCCCCATAAATTCATGGGGAGTTCGGGAATGATATATGGCGTAATGGTGCCAGTGTCTCCCTCAGTATCTTTCCAAGAGAGAGAGTGTGAGCTTAGGAAAACTTGTTTAACAGTACCTGTGACACCAGAAACAGAGTCTAATATGGGGTGTGCAGGCCAGTTGGGGGGCCAGAATTTGGTGCCAATGCAGGTAGTATCAGCCCCAGAATCTAATAGACCAGAAAAATGTTGTCCCTGTATATTAAGAGTTAAGGGAGGTCTGGATCTATTAATAGCTTTAATCCAATAAATCTCAGACGAGCCAGGAGTGGAGGCACCCCAAACCTCAGGGAGTGCTGGAAGGGTGGTATCTAAGGGAAGGGGTAAAGCCTGAGCTAAACTTTGTCCTGGAAGAATTTGCACTGGCCCATAGGGGGCGGTAGCTAATAACATAATTTTGTATAGTCATTGTCTACCAAGGATGGCTGCACAATTAGTCCTTTGATGGTGGAGGAGGCGAGGCCAATGATAAAAAAAAAACATTCGGGAGGGGGGGGGGGCAAAGACTCCTGTACCAATACTGACTACCTTGTCTTCAGGTTTTAATATTCTTGGTGTGGATGCGCACAAGTCCAGTCCTGCGCTCCCTGGGGAGGCCCTGATAAGGCTGGTTGTTGTGGTTCGAACTCTATTTGCTCCCTTTGGGAGGTCAACTGGCCCAGGGCTGGTGGCACAAACCGCTGTATTGGGTGAGCTTGTCTTTGCCCCAAAGTGGTCTGTTTTTGCGGGCCCTGGGGACAGGCCCTTTCTGAGTTTCCCGAACGGGGAGGGAGAGGGTTGCCTGAATTTGTCTACTTTAGAGTAGCACTCAGATACCCAATGTCTGCCCCGGTGGCATCGAGGGCAAAGAGGTGGCTTGGGTTCAGTGCTGGCTGTAATGAGTACTGGAGAATGTTTGGCAGGACACTTTCTTACCCAGTGTCCTGGCTGACCGCATTTAAAACATGTTTTCCACTGGACTGATTTTGAAACAGCACTAAGGCTTTGCTTATCTTGTGAGTGAAAGGATCTGCATCACTACACAAACGAATCATTTCATTTAGAGGCTTTTGTCTGTTTACACCTCACAGTATATCTTTGCAAGTTTCATTAGCATTTTCATAGGCAAGTTGTTTAACAAGGGGGTTGTGATAATCTGCCGATTTCATGATCCTTTCTACGGTCTCTAGGAGCCTGCTGATAAATACTTTATAGGGTTCCTGGGGGCCCTGCACTGTTTGGGCCAACGGGACAATGGTTTGTCCGCTTTTAGGCATAGCCCTCCAGGCTCTGAGGGCAGCGGCATTGGACTGAGCCAGCCATGCAGGGGAAAGTTCTTGTTGCTGTTTCTTAAAGGGGGCAAATGCTCCAGTGCCAGAAAGCTGTTCATAAATTGTGTTAGGGTGGGGTAAGCCTCCATCACCCAAATCTGCCTGTTGCCTACACCGTGACAGGAAATCTGTCTCCCAAAGTATGTACTCAGAGCGCGGCAGAGTGGTGCTAGTAATTTGTTTCCATTCTGTAGGCAACAGCTCTCCCCCATCCTGGACTGCCTCAAGGCAAGAGAGTGTGTAGGGCGCATTGTGGCCATAAGTGTGAATTGCTTGAAAAAGGGTCTCTATAGGTTTATGCTGGAGGCATTGATATCTCCTGATCTCTGCCATGTGGCCGCCCAATAAAGGCGTAGGCTCAGAATTGTCTGGCGCATGTGGTTCCTTTCGAATGTCCTCAAGGGATCTGACTGCTGTTTGAGCTCTGTGGGAAGCCTGACTTCTGTCTAAACTTTGGCTGCGAGTTACTGCCCCTGTGCCTCTGAGCTGTGACCGAAATTGGTCTGCTGTCGAGTGGGGTCTGGGAGGAGGCAGTTCAGGTTGTTCAGGCTGCCGATCAAAGAATATTGGGAATTGATATGAATTATCTGAGACTTAAAGCCGAGCAATTTGGTCCTCCGGGCTCTTTATTTCTTTCAGTTCTTTTAAATGAGCCTGCAGGTTTGCCTTTCGTTTCTGGAGGCTAGAAGGAACAGCGTCTTGCGTTAGTATCTGAGGTGGATCAGGCAGGAGATCTGCACTATAGCGGGGAGGGGAAGTGCAGGGAGTGAGCCGGCCATGATACTGAGAGGTCTCGTCCCGCAGGGAAAGCTCATCTTCAGTATCCAAAATCTCCTCCTCTTGGGGCGCACTGGTTATTATGGGAAAAAAAATCCCTTGGCGGGTTCCACATCTAAGTCTATAAGACTTTCTGTTTTGGGAGGGGTGCTACTGACTCGAGACTGGCTGTGGGAGGCCATTTTTACGACCGCCTCAGCTTTTTCAACAATTTCTCTATTAACGGGGTTTTCCCCCTGGGGAGTCCAGCTCCTGTAATAATTTTACCAAGAATGGTTCAGTAAAGCTGCATAACCTTTTTGTCCTTTTCTTTCCCATATTTAGTATAATACTGTGTGATCTCATGTCCCACTTGTCTCCATGTACTAGTAATTATTCTGGGTCTAGTAACTACGAACCATGGGCAGATGTCATGAACACATACAAAGAACTTAACTAAGTCCTTCCTTTTCACTTTAATTTTTCTTTCATCCAGTTCTTGTTTCAGATCTTTAATAAAAGCCTCTTCTTTGCTTAAAGCACTCCCCATTACTACGGGGTGGAATAAACAGTGGGTGAATGTGCACTAGTGCTTCCAGCCTTCTTGCACCTTTGCCCTCGATGGGGATTTACCTGTGCCTTACAGAATGGCCCAGCCTCCCTGCGCCTTTGCCCTCGATGGGGACTTACCTGCACCTTACAGAATGGCCCTTCTTATTTTGCCGTTCAACCGGTGAACCCGTACTTCGTGCCCTGTGTTTGGGCGCCACCTTGTGGGGGTCTCTCCCAACTTCCCGTCCCACAGGATAAGTTCTGGAGACCCTCACAAATGTTATTCACAGTTCACAAAGTGGAAACCGGCCTGAAAAGAGAAGAGGGACTGGGACTGACAAAGGGAACTCAAGACGAAATTCCGATCGAGAGTTCGATCTTTATTAAGGGGAGACGGCCTTATATACCAAAGTTATACAAAGAGAGACAGGGAGAGAGGCACGCAGGGAATATCTGTAACTTCTCACAGGAACATCTTGTTTTCTCAAGATTAACAAGTTGACACATCACAAGGCTGGTATTCGTAAATTATGAGGCCCAGATTGTCTTACAGAGCAACACAGCACAAGATCTAATAGCATTTTATGGCTATCAGCCTCTCTTCCCAAGGGAACCTTCTGCCAGCCCCCATCCCTCTGGGAACATTGGTGCCTGGTGGGTGACTCCCCTAACTTTAAAGTGTTACATTTCTTTTAGGCCCAGGAGCAAATGGCCACAATCTGCAATTTGCGTAGCTTGCAATCCATGCGTATTGTCACGTAGCTGACTTTGACTCAGGCTGTCAGGACTCCATTTTGATTTTAGAAAGAGAGAAAGAGGGCTTTTATATTTAATTTCCATGGTCTCCAACACTAGGATATTATAGAAAATAACTGGATAAACAACCAAGAAAATATTTCAGTGCTGTCATAAGTGCTGTAGGCGAATATCCAGCCATCATTGGGGATGGAGTTAAGTGGGCTTTGCTTCCAGGAGATAGACAAGAAGCTACCAGAAGAGGTGATAACAAGCAATAGGGATGGTAAGCACTGCAATTTTTCTATAAAGAATATCAGTCACAAAATCATTAACTCATCTTTGAATAGGGAACAATGGCACCAACAGTATTTGTTCTGAATACCAAATACCCATATGAAATTATTATGTATGACATGAGAGTCTTATTTATACATAATTGAGCTCTAAAATTAATTCTATTTCAAAAACTAAAAGATAATGGGGGAAAACTTGCCTCTGTGGTTACTGGAGGACTCTTGAAGAGGTAAAAACAGTGCCTGAATTATCAACAAATGGAGCTGAGGGCTCTGTAAACCCTTTGAATTCAATTCAGCAGAGCAAGATGTTTGCCTGTAGAACCTGTATTTCTGCCAAAACCGATGCCATCACTCCCATGTTGATCAAGTATAGACACACACACCACATACAATGCAGTCAACAGAGCTAGAGAAATACAATTCCTGCCCAAATAAGGCTGGGACTGCTCACGGTACTAGGGCAAGCCCTGTGGAGGTTCTGACATACTTCTAGAACAAAACCAGTTCCATCCCTCATTTTCTTTTGTAAATTGGTATCCTGGAGATCCGCAGACAGAACTTCAAGAAGTACCTTTTCTGGAAGACAGAAATTCTTTTCTATTATTGTCTTATCGTCATTTATGAAACGTCTCTATCTAAACATGTTCTAGAAAGCTGGCTTTTTTTGTAACAAGAAAATATCTTTTACCCATGGATAGGAAGAAAAAAATTAGCTGTGGATCTTTCTGTTGTGGTTCCTGATATAATTGGAAGGAATTAGGGCCTTGGTGAAATGAAAAGGCTGGACATCTCCTTGGGGACCACTTGACAAGGTTTGTGATCCTTAGGTTTTTGACTCCTTAGGGGACCCATTGTTCCATCCTTGGCAGGAGAGAAAGCAAAGTTGTGCTAGTAGAGTAGGCTTCAATTAAAAAAATATTTTTATTCCAGTCTCTTCTGCTTTATGTAGTTGTTCTGCATTTGATCTTCGAATTCACTGATTCTGTCGTTGACTGTTGTTACCCTTCTGGAGAGGCTGTCCATTGACTTTTTCAGTTGAGCTACAGTGTTTTTCAGATCTGTTATTTCAGTTTGTACTTTTCTGATTTCTGTCTTTGTATTCTGTTTAGCTAGAGTTATGTTTTCTTTGATTTCCATGAGGATCCTCCATATTTCTATTCTAAACTCCTTATCTGAGAGGTTAATCAGATAGTTTGTATTTTTTGTGTCATCAGTTCTATCATCATCATTCTGTGTGCATGGTTTATCCTGCGAGTTCTCCCCATTGTCACACTTGTAGTGTGATTTTTTTTCTCCATGTTGTGGTGGGGTTCATTCTTTAGAAATAGTGCATGGCCACTACACTTCATTTAGCAGCTGTGCTCTTCTGGAGCCTCTCTGACGGCAATTTTGCTGGGTCCTTTTTGGCCCGCTCAGGAGAGGTTCAGGACACAGGACAGTAGAGAAGCATGCACTGGCGATACTCACAGTCTCTTGCAGTTGGTAACCACTCGGGCAGGGGCAGGATTCCTCCAGCCTGATGGCACAGACAGAGGACCTGCCTTTCTGCCAGCTCTCTCTACTGATGGTTTTCCATGAGTCATTTTTATAATAAAACAATTCTAAAATTCAAAAACAAAATTAAAATAATGGGTTACATGAGATGATCCTAAAATAAATATCTACTAATTTTATGGCATTCTTATATGATTGACCAGTAATCTCATGCAGAAAGCTAGTTTAAACTCTCCTTTGACTTTTGGAGTCATGTGATAGAGTACTCTGATTTCAGATTGTACATGAAATAGGTACAATCTAGGTACAATTCTAGGACAACAATAACTATTTTTGGATGAATTCACTATAAAGTGTTGATCATTGAATACTGATTAGTCTATTTATTTCCTTTTCAATATCACAGGTTACAAGAGTTGAGGATAAAAGGATAAACCATAGTCAGATTTCAGACTCAGTCTATGTGTCTTTTTATATAGAACCTGTTAATGGATATCCTGGCATTCCCATTTACAAATTAACAAACATATACAAGTTTATTTGTATTACTGGGTATATGACTAACTGCTGGTTTTGTGTCTCCAATGTTTTGCTACAGCATTTTAGTGCATGTACAGAAAACTGTGTGCATTGTAATAAGGATATTTTGTTATCTAGTGTAACAAATGGTAGATATAACTTCACAGAAATTAAAGTTAATTATTTATGTAGACCGCTGACTTCAAAATTTCACATACTTTATATACCTACTTTATGTAAATCGCCTAATTCAAAATTATGTAAATCGCTTACTCTGCATGGATCCTGCTCTCATTCTCCAGCATCAGCAACTCCTAGACTCCTCCCCAAACCACACTGCTGAAAGTTCTGCTTCAGTAATCATACCTCTAACTCTGTTAGAGCTTCATGGGAGTTCATTATAGATTCATTCTCCATGTTCCACAACTGCCATAAAAACATGGGAACAGGCAATGCAAAGGACCAGGCATTGTCAACCATATGACCATGCCTTGCATTAATCCAAGAAACAAACTCTGACCCATCTTACCACAAGTAACCAATTAATGCAACACCAGAAACAATAATAAAATGAAAAAACTCAATGTTGTTGATAGAAGACAACTAAAGTTCAGCAGGAGGCTAACATCATACATGTAATCTTACTGGAGATTTATGACAACTATCATATTGATGGTCAGGGATCAGAAAGACAATGACATCTTAAACAAAAATTTCATAAACTTGAATAGCCTAATAGAAAAGTGAAATTAATGAGATAAGTAGACATAAAGAGATAAAGAATATGATAGTAAATCTAAGAGGTACATGTAGGGTGGCACCTGGATGCACATCATCCCATGGTGCCTGGACACACATTGTCCCAAAAAACAGAGCCTGTATAATGCAAATGAATAGAGGTGAGATACCCTGCCCTTAAGGGCTAAGCCTACTTCCTACACATGTTAACATGACTGTCATCCCAACCTGCCAGAGGTGCCCAGAAGCACAGTACCCACTAAACTATGGAAAATATTATACTAAATGGAGATAAACTGAAAGTCTTTCCTCTAAAATCTGGCCAAAAACAAGGTTGCCCCCTTTCATCACTCCTATAGTACTGGAAATAGTTGCCATAACAGTTAGGCAAGAAAAAGATGTCAAAGGTATACAGATAGGAATAGAAGTCAAGCTCTCACTGTTTGTAGATGTAAAACGAGAAGAAAAAAAAAGAGAAGGACAGGATGGGTATTTTTAGGTTTTGTGAAGTTAACCTTTGTGAGTACTTTGTGTATCCTAGATATCAAGACTTTATCTGATGTGCTTATTGAAAAAAATTTATCCCATTAAGTCAACTGTCTTCTAATTTTAGCTCATGTTTCTTTCACCGTACAGAAACATTTTGTTTGATGTACTCCCATTTATTCAGGTTTGATGCTATATATCTTGCCATTGGCATGCTATCATCAAAAATATTCTTTGATGTCTAAGTCTTGAAGTACTCTATGTTTTTCTTAATGAACTTTATGGATTTAAGTCTTTAGTCCATTTTAAATTGATATTTTTGCATAAGGTGTGAGAAATGTATTAACCTTTAATTTCTTAAAAGTGTTGTTCCAACACCCTTTGTTGAAGAGACTACATTTATTCAATTTCAATTTGTGGCAACTTTGTCAAATATTAATTGACCATATACGTGGGGGATTGTCACTGGATATTCAGTTTTGAAATATTGGTTTGAAAGTTTGTCTTTGTTTCAATACCATGCTGTTTTGATCACTAGTTTTGTAGTATGTCTCCAAATTATGTAATGATATGCCTCCCAGTTTCTTGTTTTTCAATCTGTATTTGGTTGTACTAGGTCTTTTATGGTTCCACACAAACCTTCTTGTTGATTGTTCTAAGTCCTTGAAGAATGTTGCCTGTATTTGTACAGGAATTGCATTGAATCTAGATAGTAGTTTATGGAAGATGGTAATTTTAATGACATTGTTTCTTCACATACATGAGTATGAAATGTTGTTCCATTCCTTAGGTCTTCATCAATTTTTGAAGTTTTCTGAAGTTTTCATTGTATATGTTTCTCACCTTTCTTATTAGGTTGATTCCTGGGTTCTTGATAGTTTGGGACACTATTTTAAATGGGGTAGACTCTTGAATCTCCTTCTCCCCTGAATTGTTATTTGTTATTTGTACAAAGAAATGCAATTGTTTTTTGTGTATTAACCTTTGTGTGTGTAGCCGACCACTTTGCTGTGTTGGGTTATTGTTCTAGGAGCCTTTTTGTGGACTCTTTGGGATTTTTTATGTATATGCCATCTGCAAATAAAGAAAATTTGACTTCCTTTATTTCTATTTGGATTCCTTTGATTTTCTTCTCCTGTCTGATTGCTGTGTTGAGTACTAGTAAAAACAGTGAACAGCCTTGTTAAATGCCTGACCTTAGTTAAAATGCTTTCTTTTCTTTTATCATTAAGAATAATCTTGGCTGTGGCCTTTTTATAGATAGCTGTTACTAATTGAGAAAGGTTCCTTCCAAGCCTATTTTGCTGAGGGTTTTCATCATGAATGAGTTTTGGATTTTGTCAAATACTTTCTCTGCACATGATCATGTGGCTTTTATCCTTTCTTTTACTGATGTGGTGATTGATGTTGTTTGATTTGCATAAATTGAATCATCCTTGCATCCCTGTTATAAAACTCACTTGTTTGTGATCTTTTTGATGTGTTGTTGAATTCAGTTTTCTAAGATTTTGTTAATTATTTTTGCATCAATTTCATCAGTGAGATAGAAATTCAGTTATTTTTTCTTGGTAGTATGTCTGTCAGATTTGAGAATGAACATGATTCCTTCATAGAAGGCATTAGGGAGGTTTTTCATCTATTCAATATTTTTGAAACCTCTAAAAGTCTATGATAGCAATCTTCTCTGAATATTTGATTAATTTCGCCCATAAATCCTGCAGGTTCTGACTTTTATTCTTTATAATTACTTTTTCAGTTTCCTTTCCTGTGATTAGTCTAGTTAGGCTTTCTATTTCCTCTTCATTCTGCATTAGGAGTTTATATTTTTCACAAATCTGACCATTTCTTCAAGGTTTTCTAGCTTAACAGAGTACAATTGTTCATAATAACAAATTCCTATTTGATATCTTGTATTTCTTGTACTTTCCCCCCTTCCATTTCTGATTCAAGTTATTTACTATTTCCTTTTATTCTCTCTGACTCTTGCCAATGGATTGTCTAGTTATTCTTTCAAAAAAAAACCCAGCTCTCCTTGTTTTTATCAATTCCTTGTATTTTCTTCATTTTCATAGTGTTGATTTAGTCTCTGTTTTTATCAATTCTTTTCTTCTGCTGTGTTTGGATTCCTTTGCTGTTGAATTTCCACATGTTACTGTGTGGTTGGTTTTGTCATTTTTTTTCTTTTCTAATGTAGTCCTTTATTGCTATGAGTTTTCCCTAATTACTGCTTTTCCTGTATCTCTTAGACTTTGGTAATTTGTTTATTCAATGTCATTATTCTCAAGAAATCTTTATATTTCATCCTTGATTTCCTATTTGATCCAGATATTATTGAATAACATGTTGATTAGTTTCCAGGTGTTAGATTTTCTCGACACCTTTTTTACAATTAATTTTTATCTCTCTGGCAATGTGGTTTGATAGGATGTTTGGTATAGCTCCTATATTTGAAATTTATTTAAGTTAGACTTGTGTCCTAAAACATGGTCTACCAAGAGAAGGTTCTATGTACACTTGAGAAGAAGGTGTATTAAACTTCTTGAGATTGAAAGGCCCTGTATAGATTCATTAGTCACAATTCTTCTAGACTCTCATTTAGGACTCTTATGTCTTTTCCTAATGTTTTATAAATATTTTATTTAAACACCTTGATTATTACATTCATGAATGTATTTGGGTTTCAGGCATGTAAAGAATACCACCCTTCACCAGTGCAACGTTCCCATCACCATTGTCCCAAATCTCCCTTCTCCCCACCCAACTCCCGCCTGCACTATAGACAGGATCTCCATTTCACACATACATTCTCATTATTAAGACAGTTCAAAATGTAGTTATTTCTCTAACTGAAGTCATCACTCTTTGTGGTGAGCTTCCTGAGGTGAGTTGAAACTTCCAGCTCTTTTCTCTTTTATGTCTAAAAATTATTGTTGCAAGAATGTCTTTCATTTTTCTTAAAACCCATACATGAGTGATACCGTTCTGCGTTTTTTCTCTCTCTCTCTCTCTCTCTCTCTCTCTCTGACTTATTTCACTCAGCATAATAGATTCCATGTACATCCATGTATAGGAAAATTTCATGACTTCGTCTCTCCTAACAGTTGCATAATATTCCATTTTGTATATGTACCAGTTTCTTTAGCCATTTATCTGTTGAAGGGCATCTTGGTTGTTTCCAGAGTTTTGCTATGGAAAATAGTGCTGCAATGAATATAGGTGTGAGGAAGGGATTTTTGTATTGTATTTTTGTGTTCCTAGATATATTCCTAGGAGTGGTATAGCTGGATCATATGGAGCTCGATTTCCAATTTCCGGAGGAATCTCCATATCGCTTTCCATAAAGGTTGAACTAGTTGGCATTCCCACCAGCAGTGGATAAGAGTTCCTTTCTCTCCACATCCCCGCCAACATTGTTTGTTCTCATTCTTTGTGATGTGTGCCATTCTCTGTGGTGTGAGGTGGTACCTCATACTTGTTTTGATTTGCATCTCCCTGATGATTAGTGATGTGGAGCATTTTCTCATGTGTCTTTTTGCCATTCGTATTTCTTCTATGTCAAAGTTTCTGTCCAATTCCTCTCCCCATTTTTTGATGGGATTAGATGTTTTTATCTTGTAAATTTCTGTCAGTGCCTTGTATATTTTGGAGATTAGCCCCTTATCTGATGGGTATTGGGTGAATAGTTTCTCCCACTCCGTGTGTGGCTCTTGCATCCTGGGCGCTATATCCTTTAGGTGCAAAAGCTTCTCAGCTTAATATATTCCCATCTGTTAATCACTGCTTTCACCTGCTTAGAGAGTGCATTTTCCTCCTTGAATA
>PVKC010023523.1:0-17226 GCA_004027635.1 Crocidura indochinensis
CAGCAACCTGGAGGTGCGGGGGGAGTGAAACTCTGAATTGTGATCAACTCACTCCCCAGATATGCTCATTGTCATTGCCTCTGCCTTTGCTATAAACCTCAGCAGGACAGAATAAAGTGAGGATTGGGTACAGGCTTAGTGCTGTTCAGTTTGACATAAAGAATGTCTCCTTCATGATTTAAGATGGAAAAATCAGTTGTCTACTGGCAACAGATAGTTCCTTTCCATTAAAGAAAAAACCTGCAATATGCCTGGCCATTGTGCTTTTTATTGGCATAGCTAGCTAGGAACAGAATGTCATAGACTTAAGAAAAAGTCATTATTTAAAGAGTGACACATCTCAGTGAGGATATAAAGCTGTGAACTACTCTGAAAAGAAATAAAACCATAGGAAACCATGACTTCACTGGAACTATTTTTTTGCACTTAAAAATATAACTTTAATTTTACATTGTATTAGGTACAATAAGATGTATTAAATTGGGGCCTGGGAGATAGCATGGAGGTAAGGCGTTTGCCTTTCATGCAAAAGGTCATCCGTTCAAATCCCGGTGCCCCATTTGGTCCCCCGTGCCTGCCAGGAGCAATTTCTGAGCATGGAGCCAGGAGTAACCCCTGAGCACTGCCGGGTGTGACCCAAAAACCAAAAAAAAAAAAAAAATTGATATATTAAATTGCTGCTATGCGTTAGAATTTTTTGTCTTTCTTCCCCTTTTTAAATTTAAACACCATGGTTACAAGTTTGTTTATAATACAGGCTTTTTTTTCCCACAAATAAAGTTGTTTATGATTGAGTTACAATCAAACAATGTACAAAGCCTTCACCAGTGCATATTTTCTGCCAGAGACAAACATTCTGTGTCTTTAGAAAGTTCATTAAAAAGAAAAAAAAAAAGAAAAAAACCCTGAACATGGGTTATGCCTGACTGTCCACTCATACTTGGAAACAGCCCTGTCCTACCAACAGGGGCTGCCTTTTGCAAAGGTGCTTTACTCTCCTGTAAGTGCTTCCTGTGCTTACAATCTAACATCCTGTCTGTCTCCGTGGCTCCTCAGAAATAAGATTCTTCAGTAGTTGTATGGTGAGAGGGCACATCAAATCATAGTTTGCTCCATGGACTCTTATTCACTGAAATTCGTAGTCTAGGATGTTCCTCTCCCTCAAGGGCTTATATGAACCAGATGATGAACTATGATCCTTGAGCTGCATGAAGCCTGTGGTATGTCTACAGTGGCAGCAATGCTGGAAATGTTACTGTGGATTCCCTGAGTATAGACCTGGCTGGTGCTGCACTGGTGAAGGGGGTGTTCTTTTTCATTACTGAAACCCACCTACAAACATGTTTGTAATCATGGTGGTTAAATAAAGATATCATTTAAAAAATAAAAATAAATAAAATAAATGCAAAATAAAATAAAAGCCATCCCATTCGTTAAAATATAAAAAGTATATTTGAGAGAATGTGCAGCTCCATCCATGTCCACTGCCACCATTTCTAGGATTCTTCTGACAGAATATTGAACATTGTCCCATCTCCTGGTTGGTGAAAATCCAAGGATTGAATTTTCTTTAAGGAAGAGGAGCAGCAGATTAATACAAATACCCTAGTAATTTAGTTTTCAAAATTGATACTTATCATTCCCTACTTTATTAATTAATTAATTTTTGCTTCAGATCCAACAGTGCTCAGGACTTACTCATGAATCTGTGCTCTTAGCAGAGCTCAGGGGACCATATGCAGTGCTGGGGACCAAACTCAGGTTGGCTGCATGTAAAGCACTACTTTATCCATGTACTATGTTTCTGGCATCACTTTCTTTTCAGTCTGGCTGATTTTTTTTTTTTTTTTTTTGCTTTCAAAATTCACTGTTCTCTCTTTTGGGAAATGCTGGTGAGTAGCTGTGCCTGGCGGCAACTCGCAACCTGAGCTCAGCGGCCCTAGTAGGATCGCCAGATTCTCCCCTTCAGTCTGTGAGAGTGAAAATGAGAGTGAAGAAGGGAGGGAAGCCAAAGCCCAGTTTTTCTTGATTCATCTCAATGTAGAAAGGAAAGGCAGCAATAATGCAAGCTGCCCTTCATTTATAACATACACAGTTCATGGCGGCAGCTTTATAAGCCCTTGTGACACTTAATAAATATGAACAGATACAGGCTTTTGTGATTACTTAGATCTAAGTGTTTATTGAAGCATTTATGAGAATTTTTTTCTGTCTTTAGACAGACCTCTCTCCCCAAAACAAATGTCCATTTCCACATACAAACTTACACAATTGAAACAGTTTCTCAGAATCCAAATCCATTTCATTTTTGTATAGTGCTGGTATCTTTTTGTATAGCTTCTTGTAGTTTTTGGAAACCTGGATTTTTCTTTTTCTTTTTTTATTTAATCACAATGAGTTACAAAAATATTCATGTTTAGTTTCAGGCATAGAGTGTTCTAGCACTTATCCCTTCACCAGTGTCCTCTGTCCTTTCACTAATATCTCCAAATCTCCACACCTCCTCCAGTCTTCCTTTATGACAGACACTTTAATTATAAGTTTTAGGCACTGTGATTTATATTATTGTTATATTACTGTTACTTATAGGTGTTCATATTTATTGCTTTACCACTCTTCAGCAATCTCCAATCCTTAATGACCACTTACAACTACCATTGTCATAGTGTTCTCTTTCCTGGCCTTTTTTTCCCTTCACCCCCTCCATTGGCAAGAGGATCTGAAATTTCTTTCTAAAAACTAAATTTTAGGGGGAAAAATCCCTAAACTTTAGGAACTAGATTTAACTGCATCCAAGAACCTTACAATTTCAGATAAACATAGGTGCTGATACTAAAGAAATTAAGAAATGAATAAAGTTGGGGCCAGAGAGATAGCACAGCGGTGTTTGCTTGCAAGCAAGCGATCCAGGACCTAAGGTGGTTGGTTCGAATCCTGGCATCCCATTTGGTCCCCCGTGCCTGCCAGGAGTAACCCCTAAGACCCGCTGGGTGTGACCCCCCCAAAAAAAAAGAATGAATAAAGCATGGCCAGGGCGGTGGTGCTAGAGATAAGGTGTCTGCCTAAGCGCTAGCCTAGGATGGACCGCGGTGCAATCCCCCAGTGTCCCATATGGTCCCCCAAGCCGGGAGCAATTTCTGATCGCATAACCAGGAGTAACCCCTGAGCGTCACCAGGTGTGGCCCAAAAATCCAAAAATAAAGAAATGACTAAAGCAATGGAAAATAAGAAAAAAATAATGCTGTATGAAAATGTTTTTGAGGCCACTGTGTTGGGTTAGAGTCTTCGCCTGTCTGGTGTGAATATGGCATGTGGCTACCTAGCCCTTTACAGATATTGTTACCGAGAAAGGTCTACAACCACGCCTGCCTGTGGCACTCAACCAAGTGCCCTGAAAAATAGCGAGCATGTCATAGTGAGCAGCTGGGTGTAGAAATATAACTCTTTAATTTGGATGGATAAAAGTTTTTGCACAGCAGGGCATCTCTTAAAAGAGTACAACATCAAAGAGGGCGGGTCTGCACTGTCTGGCTTCAGCTGGCTCAGGAGTGAAACCAAGAGGACTGTTACTGCATTTCAGCTTCCACCAAGTGAAAAGTAAAAAAGGTTCAGTGGCTCACTGGCTCCCAGTTCCAACCAATTCTAATTATGGAGGCCTGATTCCTTAAAGCTCTTCTCTGGTCAACAGATAGAGGCTGTCCCAAGAAGTCTCTAGATTGATAGGTGGCAGGCTTTGTACCATCAGCTGCCACATCATTTGGAAAGATAAGTGGCACTCACTCCAGGCAACTGTGGTCTTCATGCGGGAGTTCTTGGGTATACCCTTTCTCCTCTGCTAGCCTGACCCTTGACAGCAGCTGTTCCCTCGCACCCCAATGTGCCCAGAACACTCAGTCCATCTCTCTATCCAGCCTGTTCTCAGAAACTGCTTCTCCAACCCTACTCTGGTGATTTTACAGTCTATTGACACTTTTCAAGTGTTTTTCTGATTACCATATTTCAGTCTTGACTTATATGTTGGTATTATCTGCAAACTCAACATAAACCTCTAATGATTTTCTAATATTTCTGGAGCTTGATGAATGTGAATTGACAAAGTACAGTATATAGCTTTATATCAGCATTACTGAAAATATAGCAACGGTGCATATAACCATCACTCATTTATTTTATGGGGTGTTTCTTACTTGACCTTTTTAGCCACTTCTTAGAAGGCTGGCATTCCAAACATTCTGAACTGTTCCAGAATGAGGGGGAAGGGGTTTCTTATTAGAAATAGCAACAAAAGAAATTAATGGGCTTGGGAGAAGGAGAGCAAAAGGGTAGAAATAAAAGAGAAAAAAATCCTATAGTATTTGAGTATAGAAGGGTGGAAGAACTACTAAACTGAGTGTTCCATTGATTGTTTTGTTTTGTTTTCTTTTGGGGGGGGGACACCTAGTGATGCTCGCATTACTCCTGGCTATGGGTTCAGAAATCGCTCCTGACTTGGGGAATAGAACCGTAGTCTGACCTAGGTCATCCACGTGCAAGGCAAACGTCCTACTGCTCTGCCACTGCTCTGGCCCCTCCCTTTGGTTCTTAACCAAGCAGGCCAGATGGTTCAGTGGTGAATCTGGCAGTATTGGTGGTTACCTCTGGAATACCAGGTAGTGCTCAGTGACCTCTAGAGTGGTAACTGGAAGACATGCAATGATGGAGGATCAAAGTGGATTCCTTGTGAATGCACTCTAGCCCTTCAAGCTGTCTCTCTGCTCCTATACTGTATTATCTCTAAGGAAAGAATGGAAAAAATGAGCACAAATAAATAAGAACACAAGCCCACATTTGCTTCCATGAAGACATTTCTCTTGATAAACTTTCTTGCCACATCATCTGCAGATTTTAGACTTACTGCGTGTTGATGTTTCCAGTCATTCTGGAGCACCCCCAATGGACAGACTAGTTTTCCTTAGTCGGGGGTAGTTGTAACTTTTCCTACTTCATGGCCATTTGATCCGTTTTACTAACAAATGAAGTCAGTCTCACTACATTAACATTTGCCTGGAAAATAGGAGCTTGATAAGTGATATTATGAATCACTAGGAACATGTTTATGACCATCCTTTGGAGTGTGTCAGAATGATTTTAAAGGGAAAGCTCCAACATTTCTCCCTCTCAGACAGGGAGGGAGAGTGGCCAGGAGGTGGCTGAGCAAAGCCCACCTGGTGGTCTGTCTCTTAGAAGAATCCTGTCTCTTCACATGCATGAACTCAGATACAGGCAATGCTTCTCAACCTGGGGTTGCTTATCTGTAACACAGAAGAGTGTTTCAGCCTGTCTGCTAGGTCAAGGATAAAGATCAAGTGCAGTTGCGAAAGTATTTATAGGCAAAATGCCACACACGATATATGACTAGGTCATTAGCTGTAGTTTTTTCTTTTGATTCAGGGGAGTTCGAGGCTGGCTCTTGGGTAGAAAGTATTGTATTGAGATACTTCTCAAGCCTTGATGCAGCTCAGTTTTCAAGTTGTTAAGCCAGGTGGTGAAGAAATCCTGCTGATGCTCTTCTGGCTTTCTTCCTTTCCAGGCCAGTGGGGTTCTCATCTGTTCCTTCAGGCTGCTCTCCTCGAAAAGATTTCACTCCTTCTCCCTATATTTTTAATTATATGCATGCATGCACACCCTATACTCATATGTGCATGCAACTACACGCATGTATACTCATACATGCAGTGTCACACAGCTGCACACACACATTATTCAAATTGAGCATTCCAGGATTCTGAGTTCAGGGAAAGATGCTCCTTGAGAGAGCTGTTAGGACTTTGGCATTTACACTTATGAAAACACTTGTGATAATTGTGACTTGGTTTCAGATATGCTTCAGGGACGGCCTTTTATGGTATCCATGAAATAAAAGACAAATCACAACTAGGAAATGGAAAACATATGATTAAAGAAATATGTCTTCTGATAGTATTCACCATTAGCTTACTTTTTTTTATATTTGTTTAGTTTTTTGATAAACTTTTCTAGGGAATAAAAACATAAACTAAGATGACTGTTTAAATCTAAGACCTCACTTATGTCATCCACTTATCCTTATTTTTCTTTTTCTGTGTCAACAAAAATTAGTTATCCAGTTGATACAAAAACTTGTTTAAGATACCTATTTGTAAAGTGACCTAAATGCATTTCTGGGTGCTGGAGAGATAGTACGGGAGTGAAGTAACCCCTTGAATATTGTTGATGTAAACTTGATCCCCAATACACATAGTCCCCCAGGCATAGCCAGGTAGGTACATCTCAGGAAGTCCCTTAGCACTGTTGGGGTGACAGGGTAATTTCTGACAGTTCAGAGCCTGAGCAGCACCACATCCGTGGGTTCTCACATTGAATAGCCAGTCATGTTAGTGGAGAATCACCGGGAGGGGGGCCTCTGGACGTCTTGAGCACTACAAGGAAGCCCTAACTATAACAATCTAAACACAAAATGAACCTTTTTACACTAGTAGACCAGGGAGCTAATGATGGAGGTATGGATGCATGCTGGGAACTTTGGTGAAAGGAGGTCAGCAGTGGTGATGGGAATGGCCGTAAATTCACTGTCACTATATGCCTGAAATACAGCTATGAAGGACTTGGAATTCACAGTGGTCTCAATAAAAAATTTTTAAATGTAAAATGTATTTCCTCCACTGAGCTTATAATCTAATAAATTTGTATTCAACCATATTTGTATATAAAGGTTTATGGCTCATGTCCATGGGCAAGTTACTAAAAAATGCCCAGTCTAATTAGGATCACTACTGTTATTTGACTGTGTTTTACCCTTTCAATTTAAGTTCTCAGTATATAGCATTATCTAATATTATTTCCCTATAAGTTATTTGAAAGGGTAATACCATTTTAATACCATGTTTTTAAGAAAAGATCTTAGTTTCCTCAAGAGGTTAAGTAATAGCCCAAAGTCGCATGACCATAGATAGCCATCTATTGTGAGTATGTATGCTCCTTTGTTGTTTTTGGGTTTTGGTTTTTGGGTCACACTCAGTAGTGCTCAGGAATCACTTCTGGTAGATGCTGGAAATCAAACTTAGGTCAGCCATGAGCAAGGTAACTGCTCTACCTGCTGTTTTGTCTCTCTAGGCCTGTATATATGTGCTGTTTTGGTGCTTATTTTTTCCTAAATAAGGGTTGTATATTGGAGGCCATTAGGAATACACCCAATAGTGGTAGTCAGATAAGAACATACAGTTCTGGGGATTGAACTCAGGGCCTCACACATGGTTAGCATGTATGACCTGAGCTGTCTCCCCAGGACTCCAAGAATTGCTTCTTTGGTGTAGATGTGCTGCCACAAATATGGCACATCTTCTGACACAGAAGTTGTGGACTTAAATCTTATTTTCTATCTTGACATGTACTTTTTCAACCGAGTTTTTCAAGTTACTACTTGATGAATGAGATCTCAGTTTTCTGAATTTTACATGGCACTCTGTAAAATTGGCACTAAGAGGAGGAAGAGAAGCTGTCTTTTGGTCTGTTCCTTCCTGACTGTTCCCATGGTGTTAAAGAACTCAGAACAGTTAAAACTTAAACTGGCTCCCATATGCATCTAGGGCCCCTTTCAGTGACCCTTCTCTACCTGTTCTGTTGATTAAGTTTTAGTCATTTGAAACTTACCTTTGTCTTAAATAGAAAGAAACTATGTAATGGTATATTAAGTCTTGATATATGGAGTGGAAAACTATACAGCTATAAGAAAAGATAAAATATTATAGTTGGTTATTGCATGAATATATCCTGAGGACATCTTATTAAATGAAGTAAGTTATAGGGAGAAGGAAAAATACTAGATGATCTAGAATACAGAGAGACAAAATAGGGCTACAACAATGGCAAATCCTTGTTTTGGAACACAAACCATTGACCACATAGTGAGGAAGAAGGGAAAGAGAACAAACTAGATAGAGCTCAGAACAGTGGTGGAGCTTTGTGAACATTTTTGTAGTTGGAACTGTATAGCAATCTTGTATAGGTACCATAAACTTCAATGCTATTATAGTTACATACACTGTAATAAATAAGAATTGGTAGAAATGTCTTAAAAATAAAAGTCTTAGCTGGGATTAGAGAAATAGTGCAAGGGTAAGACCTTGCCTTGTATGCAGCTGACCAAAATTAATTCAGAGCACAATCCACAGCACCATCATAGTTCCTAAGCATCAGCAGGAGCTGCTCCAGAGACCTCTGAACAGCACTAGGTGGTCAGGGTATCCCCAGCACCTCAAACTCAGACCCTCACATTGAATCACCAACCTAATTGGCTGAGAGTCTTCAGAAGAAGCTCCTGGACTTTTTTGAGACTCAACAAGTATGATAAAATAGGGACTAAACAGATGTATTGAGGTTAGGGCCTTGCAAGCAGCCAACCCAGGTTTGATTCCTGGTATAACATTTGATCCCCAAATATTGATCCCTGAGCACCACCAGGCATGGCTCCAAAACCAAAGAAATGAAAATATGTGAAAATAGTTTTATAATGTTAACATTATAAAAGTAGGGTTGAAAACATTATTTTACTACATTAAGAGAAGACCAAGTCTAATTTCTACTGCTTATAAGGCAGTTTCAGCATACCTTGAGGTTCTCTTCTTTTGTAGAATTTTGTAGAATCCCTTGCTGCAGTTACTGCAGTAAGTTGCAAGCTTGCCTGCTGCTCAGCTGCCCGAGACTGCCTGGGTCAATGCTGCAAGGCTCACAGGGGCCCAAGGGGCCAGGCTATCGGGTGGGACCTCATGCCCACTCAGGGATACTAATTTGTAGCAACTGCCTGCCTGGGACTGAGAGAAGGAGACAGAGAGGGAGAGAAGTGAGTTGAATTGAACTGAATTGAATTGAATTGAATGCTTACTGAAGTCTGAAGCCAGTTGCTGCCACCCAGAGGTTTCTGCGAGATAGATGATAGATAGATAGATAGATAGATAGATAGATAGATAGATAGATAGATGATAGATAGACAGACAGACAGATAGATAGATGATAGATAGACAGACAGACAGACAGATAGATAGATAGATAGATGATAGACAGACAGACAGATAGATAGATGATAGATAGATAGACAGACAGACAGACAGATAGATAGATAGATAGATAAATGATAGACAGACAGACAGATAGATAGATGATAGATAGATAGACAGACAGACAGACAGACAGACAGATAGATAGATAGATAGATAGATAGATAGATAGATAGATAGATAGATATGAAAATTCACTGGCCAAAGGTGGACATGACCAGGGTTCCTGGGTTTCAAAGATACAAAACAGGCAACATCTCGCTGGTGCTTTATCTCTGGTTCCCTGTGATTAGTAGGTACTGCTCTGTCACTATCCTGGGCTCCCCCTCCAACTGTCCAAGTTTTTCCTTTTATACTGTGCATGGCAAGAGGGCATGTTCAGATTCAACCATCATTACAGTGAGGTAATACAAGAGGCGTGTCCAAGTTCAATTGCTTTAATTGGACTTCCTCTTGTCTTATGGATCAGAAAAGCCTTCTTGTAATCTGCTTCTTTTTGTTTTCTGGTTTAGCTTTTTGTATTGGGCTCGTGATTAAGACTTTTATGAACTCGGGGCTGGAGAGATAACATGGAAGTAGTGTGTTTGCCTTGCATGCAGAAGAACGATGGTTCAAATCCCGGCATCCCATATGGTTCCCCGAGAATGCTAGGGATGATTTCTGAGCTTAAAGCCAGGATTAACCCCCGAGTGCTGCCGGGTGTGACCCAAAGACAAAAAAAAAAAAAAAAAAAAAAAAGACTTTTATGAACTCAAGGGACCCATGGCTTTGAAAGATCATGGGAAATGTCTTCTAGTAAAAAAGGAAAGGAGCTCTCTTCTCTGTTCCTCCGTTCCATGACAGTGCAGGAGAGGCTGATTTTGGCCAGATGTTGTATCTGAATTGCAAAGAAGTAAAGATATTTGCAGTATTTCCAGGATAGCAGTTGAGTTTTTCTTCAAAGTCCTCTCCACAGCTCCCCAAACCTGCAACAGATTGATTTGTGGGGATATCAACAATTCTTCTGCAGCTTGGATTGTTTACTAAAGTGCTGAACGAAGCTTCCAAAGGTAAGTTAAGTCAGGCACATAGAAAATAGGGAGTGGTAGGGACTGAAAAACTGGAAAGTCCTTTGCCTTTTATTTCCTGAGATTCAGAGAAAAAGGCTAAAGATTGGTGGGAACAGACTGGGAAATTCAGCTTCTGATTTTAGAAAAATTCAAAATTATGTAGCATTTCTAAATTTTCAAAATGAAAAGTTAAGTTGGTCAGTAGCCTAGATACAACTTTTGGTTACTATTTTGCA
Organism: Crocidura indochinensis; assembly: GCA_004027635.1. NCBI lineage: Eukaryota > Metazoa > Chordata > Mammalia > Eulipotyphla > Soricidae > Crocidura > Crocidura indochinensis. The sequence continues at coordinate 10,357 of PVKC010023523.1, forward strand.
ACTCTTGCTTTAGAGAAACAATTGCTCAGAGCCAGCAATATACACAAATTTATGATATTCAAGAAGATACTCTTCTTCATATGTTAATATAGGCCCAGACCAGCTACTGGCTTCCTTTATTTCTATGATTATGATTATTGGGTTTTTTGAATTTTATTTTTTAAATGTTGATTTATTTATTTATTTATTGGTTTGGGGTCCACACCCAGTGATGCTTCAGGGTTATTCCTGGCATTATGCTCAGAAATCACCCCTGGCAAGCTCTGGGGACCATATGGGATGCCAGGAATCAAAACGGGTCATTCCTGGGTTGACCACATACAAGGCAATGCCTTACTGCTGTGCTATCTCTCAGCCCTGATTCTGATTATTGTTTTTTTTGGGTTTTTTTTTTTTTTTTGGTTTGGGGATCACACCAGCAGCGCTCAGGGCTTACTCCTGACTCTATGCTCTTCACTTCTGGCAGGATTGGGGGAACATATGGGATGCCAGGATTTGAACCACCATCCTTCTGCATGCAAACACTCTGCCTCCAAGTTATCTCTCGGCCCCTATGATTATTGTTAATCCAAGTTGGTAACATTCATAAGTGGCAAAGCTGTGGGCAAATCATTCATAACCAGTGTTAATGTGATGCAGTGGTGCATTGTTAGCTCCCACTGTTTTCACTTAAAGTAAATTTTTGTTCTTGGAAAATAAGACCAGGTAGGGATGGAGTGGTGTTTTGTGACATCTAGCCCTTTTTACTCAGTTATCTCCCAGGTACTAACAATAACTTGGTATTGTATTGAAAGTGAGTCTCTTGAATGCACACACACAATAAAAGAAGCAAAATATATGCATGCAGTCAAGTCTGGTTTAATCTCCAGCACCACATAGGGTTCATCCAAGCATTGATAGGAGTGATTCCTGAGTATAAGGTCACAAGTAAGCCGGAGCACCAGGGTATTCCCTATTCTCTTCAAATTGTGATTTGCCATCTAATTTCATACACCTCTAATTTTTCGAACTTCTAATTTCAGATTGATTTCATATTCAGTTGTTCATTTGACTCACAATATCAAAAGATGCACTCTTTACCATGTGGAAAATGTATTGGGAAATATTTCAGGATAAGAATGGTAATGAATATGTTTCGACAAATATGAAAAGGAGCTTAAAAGTGATTGTTTTGTTGGACCAACCAAGCTAGGATTCTGATAATAGTGACATGATTCCAGTAAGCATTTATATAAGACCATTGGGTGGTAGAAATGAACATGGTTAATGTATATATTTTATACAAAACATAAGAAAAATAAACTTACGTTTTACCATATATTTAAAAAAGTCATCTAGAATTTTTGAACACTAAATGGGTGAATTATATATCCACCCATCATGTTACTAAGAGTGGTGTTTGAATGGAAATCTTGATGTCATCAGTCAGTTGCCTGAAAGAAAGAAGAAAAACTTTTTGGTGTTTTCAACTAAAAAAACACTAGAAGGAAAACCATTTGGTATTGCAAAACTTGTGGTTGTCAGCCAGGCTTACTTCCTACTGATTCCTTTATGGGGTATCATACTTGTGAATAAGTTACAAATGAGAAATTCATAAATACAAACTTGTACATCATCTGTATATGACTTTCCATTTATAGCATGTTTATTTTATAACAGTAAAGCAACATTGAAGTAATATTGACATTTTAACATAAAAATCATATATTGCAGAGCTATCTATAAAGATGAAAATGTTTGAGTGGCTCTAAAGCTTTACCCAAGAAAGCTTTTGAATGCGAAGAGCTAGATTGTGGCAAACCAGCTTTTGCTGATGGTTTTCAATTAATACCTGATATGGTCCGTCATGAGTGAGAATTTATTTATTTACTTACTTATTTTTGTCCCCCAATTCACAATACAGACCAGGCAAAGGACCTGGGTTGAGGTGTATATGGGGTGCATTTACTGTACCTCCACTTTCTATACAGTCAGTGTAAAGAACACAGCCTGTGGTAAGAATTGGGAGGCCTTATCTTTTCTTTTTTCTTTTTTTGATTTACACACACACACACACACACACACACATACACACACACAATCCTTCACTAGTGCAACATTCCCATGACCAATATCCCAAGTGTCCTTCCTCCCCACCCTACACAGGCCTGTACTCTAGTCAGGCTTACTACTTCCTTCATTCAGTCACATTTTGTTATAATAGTTCTCAGTGTAATTATTTCTGTGACTGCACTAAACGATCCCTGTGGTGAGCTTCATGTCAGGAGTTAGACCCTTTAATCCTCCTCTATTTATCTCTGAGAATCATTACACAAATGCTTTTCATTTTTCTCAAAACTCAAATGAGTGAGACCATTCTTTTTTTTGGTTTTTGGGTCACACCTGGCAGTGCTCAGGGGTTACTCCTGGCTCCATGCTCAGAAATTGCTCCTGGCAGGCACGGGGGACCATATGGGGCACCGGGATTCGAACTGATGACCTTTTGCATGAAAGGCAAACGCCTTACCTCCATGCTATTTTCTGGGCCCCTAGTGAGACCATTCTGTGTTTATCTCTCTCCCTCTGACTTATTTCACTCAGCATAATATATTCCATATACATCCATGTGTAGTAAAATTTCATGATGAATATATAAATATTTATTTATTTATTTTTGTTTTTTGTTTTGGGGTCACACCTGGCAGTGCCCAGGGGTTACTCCTGCTCTACGCTCAGAAATCTCTCCTGGCAGGCTCCAGGGACCATATTGGATGCCGGGATTTGAACCACTGTCCTTCTGCATGCAAGGCAAACACCTTACCTCCATGCTATCTCTCCAGCCCCTGAGTAAGAATTTAGATGATTAATATTTCAGCTAGATGAGTGATATATCAATAAATGTACAAAAACTATAAAAAACATCCTTCCCTAAAGAGTTTGTTTTCCCCTATTTTATCTTTCTTTTCCCATAGATGCCAAATAAAGGGGAAAGTACAAACCCAAAGCAGTGGTTGTAAAATAACAACAGTAGCAATTCCAAAGGATAGTGTAGTAATATATGTGGCAAATACATACTGATAATACAAACTATAGTTTTTTACCTTGAAGAAATTTTATTTGGGGGGGTGGGTCACACTTGGTGGCACTCAGGAGTTACTCCTGGCTCTGCGCTCAGTAATTGCTCCTGGCAGGCTCGGGAGACCATGGATGCCAGGGATCGAACCGGGATCCATCCTGGGTTGGCTACGTGCCGGCAAACACCCAACCACTGTGCTATCACTCTGGTCCATGAAATTTTATTTTAAAATCTAGCTTATTAATACATGCAATAATAAAACTTCAAAGAAATGAGTGACTTGGCTTTCATTTCACTTTTATTGGGTGGAAGAAAACAGGATCACAAAGTATTACAAATGTTAAATATCAAAAAGGATTTTTGCTTACCATATTTTCCAGCATATAAGACGACCCCCTAATTTTACAGTTAAAACATAGGTTTAGGCTTAAATTCACTGTATAAGACAGAGCGTTCCTGTGCTGCAGCTGTATGTCCCACAGTGAGCCAATCACAACAAGCACAAAGGTTCAAAGGTTCTACTGTAATAGACTTCCTCTCTGACTCTGGCCAGTCTGAGCAGGCTTTTGACAGTGTACATTTGGGTCCAGAACATTGTCTAATTTGCATGTATAAAAAGCCTGCTTGGATTGGCTGAATTAGAGAGGCGGTCCGAGCAACCTTACAGTGATTGGTGCAGGATCGAGTTGGAAAATTCGTTTAGTGGCAATATCCAGATGATTTTTGTTTAGCGGCATATCGAAACATTTTCCAGGATATACTCAGCATATAAGACGACCCCCGATTTTCGGTTGGCTTTTTTTGTTTCAAAAGTCATCTTATATGCCGAAAAATACAGTACATTTTTCCGTGTTTCAGAATTCTTTAAATAATAAATGAAGACTTTCTGATAAAGTATTCATTCCCTTTGTTTTCCTTCTGATCCCCATCTTTCCCAAAGCTTCTCTGAAAAAGTTATTTAAAATTCTTTTAGCATCTTTATAGTCTATTACTATATATATATAGTATATATATAAGACTGTTTAGATGAATACTAAGACTCTGCTACATATACCACAATGTTTATGTGTGTTTTGCAATGCAAATCTTTAGTAGATTTGCATATATTAACATGTGAGTACATTAATCAACATCATTTATTAATATTTATTTCAGTTCTCTATGTAGCTAGTTTATTCACATAAAATAATTTTTATTCTTTACACTTACAATGTTACAGTCCCCCTCATTTTTATAATTACTTTGATTACAAAATTATTTATGATTGAATTTCAGTCATAGAATATACACCATCCTTCACCAGTGTGCATTTCCTGCCACCATCCACCCCATCCCCACTTGTCTCTGAGCAAGCATTTTATTCCTCTCTTGCTCTTGTCTCTCTCTTTCCTTCTTGACACTGGTTTGCACTACTGTTAATGAAGGGGTACCAGGAATTGTCCCCTTTAAGTCTGCATATCAGAGCTTTCTTGGAGTGGTTTCCTAGAGTGAAATTGCTTAGTCAAAGGATGTAGGCATTGCTCACCTGGTTTGCACATTGCCAAATTATTCTCCAGGTGGCTGTTTCATGCTCCCTTTTAGCAGTCCTGAGGCGCACTTTCTGAGAGAACTGTGCCAAATCTGCTTTCAGTGGGTCTGAGGTTTTTCCCTTCTCACTGAAGGGAAATGTAACCCCTTTTCCTCCTGATGTCCTGTATGTTTCTTTGCTTACATTATTCTCCCTCCAGAGGCTCATTTGTTTGTCTTCCTTAGACAGAACAGAGCAAATATTAAAAGTTTTTTGTTCATGTTGATTCAGGGGGGAAAAAAAGACACAGTTTTCAACAAACCATTGCTGCTCTTTAAGTGTTCTTTTGGAATCTGTCCATTTAAATTGCTCTCTTTTGCCGTCATTCTTACAATTTGAATGAACACAATTTCTCACCTTTTCAACATTTTCCTAAGTCTGGCGGAGGTTGTATAAACAATCTGGGCATGACTTTCAATATTTTTCTGCTTTTAAAAACCTTTCAAAAGGTAATGGAAACAAAATAAGTCTTGGCTTTGGCATGAATTCATCTTCTTACATTGCTTGAATTTTTATTTTTGGCTTCGTAGGTGTCCAACTTAAAGTTCTATTTTAGCATCACTCTACCGTGGATATTAAAGTAGCCTCCAAGATCAGCTGTCTGAGTTTGAATTTGTTTCTGTGATGCCAGGTTGGAGGTTGTTCAATTTATTCCAGTAGAATGATGCAGTCTGGATCATGAACTAGGACTCAATCACATCTAGAACTTCACCTCCTCTTCTTTTCCCTTCTAACAGGAAGCATGGTTGAGTTCATGTGATAGGTAGGGATAGGACTTTCTAGAACTTTCTGCTGGGTTTTCTTGATTCCTGCTGAGCATTTTATTTATATACCCTTTCTACCTATTTTCCTTAGAGCTGAGGCTCTCAAACTTATTTGGCCTAACACCTCCTTTCCAGAAAATTAAAAATCACTCAGCGCCCACCTGGAAATCGCTCTTCTTTAAGCAATAAAGAGAAAGCAATACATACCCAGCTATTACCACCTCCCTGAGTTACTCCAGTAATAGGAAGAGAGTGTCACCCTCATTGTCCAGAGGAATGGTTAGAAATAAGTATTGAGGCTTTCTGCTGCTTTGTCTCATTAGGCATGATATAGGCTTAGGCTACACTCATTTGAGCTCAAGATTTACTTCTGGCTCTGGGACCATATGCAATGCTGATATCACACCATAGTGTATCACCAGCAAGGCAAGCGCCTTATCTGCTGTGCTGTCTCTTCATCCCTGGATCAGTTGATTTATTGTTTTTGTTTTGGGGGCCACACTCAGTGGTGCTCAGTGGTTTATTCCTGGCTCTGTGCTTAAGGTTTACTCCTGACAAGCTGTGGAGGTTTACTCAAGAAGTTTACTCCAGACAAGCTATAAAGGTTGTTGGGGGATTAAACCTAGGTTGGTCATATGCCATGCAAGTACCCTCCCTGCTCTATTATTTCTCTGGTCCTGAAACCCCAAAGTGAAATATGATTTGTCAATTGTCTATTCTTTCTTCTTGTGCCAGAATGGAACAAGGACCTTGCCCATTGATGTTTCTGCTCTGCCACTTAGACTCATCAAGGGCCCTAAACATTATGAACACTTAGCTGAGACTAGAGCATCCTCTTGATTATCATGAGCCCAAGGCAAAGGCTTCTTCATGTACCAGGGCAAAGGCCTGCTTCACGTGATGATGAGCTTTCCAGAAGAATCCCAACATACTGTAAAACCCACATGCTGTGAATATGTGTTATTACAATGACATATTTTTGGTGGGGGAATTCTTGGGCTAAGAAACCCAAATTGTGCTCAGACAACTCCCAGGCCCCAGTGTGGAGATACAGAGTTGAGGTAGGGAAGTATGGAGGAGTAGTGATAAGAGATTTGAAGGTCTCTTCATTATTTCATGTTGGAAAGGGGCTGTGAGGCTTGGATGGGGATATATTGCAAGAAACATGGATACTCATGAACAGTAATTGAGAGGAAGGCTCAGCTGGTTTCTGGGTTCTGAGGGTTGAGGTAGAAAATAGCATTGAGGTTGAATGAGTATCCCCAAGTGGTGTGCAGTTATGGCGTCTCAGTTCGCATGTGGCTTTCCCCTACTGTTTTGTGGGAAATTATATGGAGTGCTTCAGCCTCTGCTATTTGCTTTGTTTTCGAAAGATAGCTGAAAAAATCTGATAAGTTACTACCTTCTTATTTCTCAAGGCCAGCAGCAGTTTGATTGTGTAGTCAAAAAGCAAAACAAACAAAAAACAAAAAAATAAATAAAAA
>PVKC010023524.1:0-17253 GCA_004027635.1 Crocidura indochinensis
ATGTTGTATAAAAATGTTTCCTATCCATGGGCCAAAGAGCAGAATAGGGAGAGGGTGTTGCCTTTAAAGTAACTAGGATTGATATCTGGTTTGACCCCACATATTCTACCGTGAAAAGAGTACTGAAAAGAGTAGAGTACTGGTGGAATTCAGATCACACCCAAGTATGGTCCAAAGAACAAAACAAACAAGGTTGCTGTGCAAACTGAAGTGGGGAAAGGTAGATAAACAGTAAAGCAAAATATGAGTAAAGTGACAGCAGAAATTAATATGACTTTGCAGTTATGCCTATATACAAATGATATTACAGACATACACCTGTGCCCAAAGTCTGCTGTGTACTATAATTAATATTAAATGAGTTGCTGATCTCCAAGTTTCAGTTCACTAATCCTAAAATATGCAATAATACTATTTACCAATGTATTTACAAACATCAATTAGATTATACAGATAAAATACTTAATACAGTAACTGGTTCAACCTAATTGCTTAAGAAATGTAATCTAAGAGCTGGAGAGAGAGCGCAGCGGTACACACAACCAGCCCAGGACAGACTGTGGTTCGAATTCCAGCATCCCATATGGTTCCCCCGAGTCTTCAAGGAGCAATTTCTGAGCACAGAGCCAGGAGTAACCCCTGAGCACCACCAGGTGTGACACCAAAACCAAAAACCAAAAAAAAAAAAAAGTAATCTGGGTCTGATAATAATAAAAATGTGTTAAGAAAACAAATTAATGTGGTCATCTGAGCATTATCCTTGCTTGAAACTTACCTGGTATGACTATGACTGAATGTATAACTCTAGGTATCATATATCAAGTTGACAATGAAGATGAGAGACTAGACATAGGCTAGTTATAGATAAAGTGTAAAATATTAATGCTTTTAAGGGACTCCATGAATTTCCATTCATTCTGCTAAGTCTGTGCAGAGCTATCCCTAGACCCCATGGTGCTTCTTAAACATGTCAAGAAAGATACTCACCTTTTTGCTGAATTGCAACTTAAACAGTCTTTATGATAACTCACAAACTAAATTCAAAGGCTTATCTGTTGAAGCCCCAACTCCCTGTGGTTTCCTTAGCTACCATGTTTAATAATGACTAAATTTAACTAAGTTAAATTCTGAACCAAAGAAATTCTCTAATGTGCATCATCCTCTATAATTTCTGCCTCATTAGCACCTTCTTGGATAAGAATACTGAGGTTAGGGCCTGGGTGTGGCTCAGTGGTGGTGTCTGAGTTGCATTTAGGAGATGTAGATTTGAACCTTGAAAAAACAAACAAACAAACAAACAACTTTGTGGCTAAAAAGGGGAAAGGAACACTCCTGATTTGAGGCCCAATTCCTTTACTGATTAAAGGAAATTTCATTTCCTTCATTCATTGGGGATTCTTTTTTTGGTTATAAAGTGTTAGCTAGATCTTAGTTTTATATATTTTATGTCCTTTACTTATATTTTTCAAATGTTTTATGTTTCTCACTTACATTTAAAATACATAGATTAAGTACATTGTTAGTTTTCTCCTCTTAACTAAGATGTTGCTTGAGGCTATGTAAGCTAGCAGAAAGTAAAAAGTAATTTACTACATACAAAGTATGTACTTTTCCCTATTTCACTAATTAATAAGCATTTATTGAGCACCTGACTATGAGTTTGCAGTTTGAACCTTAAGGTAGACTTTTGGAGTAATGTCCCATTCTATAGACTTATTTTTCTCATTCTTAAGTCGAAAAATAACTCTCTTACTGAAGATAAAATATAGAAATTGTAAATATAACTCCTTCAATATACCAGAGAAAAACTTTAATTAAATATCCTTGCAATGATAAGAGCTGCATCATATGTTTGGTGCAAAGATTCCTTGGTCTGGGACTGGAGAGATAGCATGGAGTAAGGCATTTGCCTTTCATGCAGAAGATCATTAGTTCGAATCCCGGTATCCCATATGGTCCCCTGAGCCAGCCAGGAGCAATTTCTGAACCTGGAGCCAGGAGTAACCCCTGAGCGCTGCCGGGTCTCACCCAAAAACCAAAAAGGAAAAAAAGATCTCTTGACCATAGAGAAGTGCAGTCTTCTTATTTTGCTTGGAGTTCATTTTGTACTGGTGCTCAGAGTTTACTTGTGGCTCTGCACTTAGGGACCATTCCTGTAGGTATTTGAGAGACCCTGTGTTGCCAGGGATAGAGCCTGTATTGGGTTGCATGCAAGACAATTGTTCTTCCTGCAGTACAATCTCTCCGGATCCTGATTTGGCTATTTTTAGCATAAGTATTTTGTTTTCCATTAACAACTTTTTATTATATAACAATAACTATGGTTATCTATGTTATCAGTGTTATCTATGCTCTGTTATTTTCTCTGTGTTGTTTTCTCATCTAAAACATAACTTTTTCTTAATATTTTTGGTTTTCACGTTGGAAGGGGCTAAGGTTGACCATTCTCAAGGTCTACTTCTATCTCTACTTTCTGTAATCGCTCCTGGAAGAGATCATAGAACTATACATGGTATTGGGGATCAAACACAGGTTTGTTTTATAAAAGGCAAGCATCTTGCCCACTGTACTATCTCTCTGTCCTAGTGTTTTTGTTTAATTTAAACAAAAATTTTGAAAGTAACAAGTCATTTATAATGTCTTTCTCTTTCTGTAGTCGTTTTCATATTTTTTGCATACATGGCCTTGACTAAAACGTCTTTCTTATTACTTATCATCCTGTCTATGAAATGTATTTTTCCACTATACAATCAACACTTGTACCAGTATTTTAAGCATCAATCAAGAGTTATTGAAAGTATACTTGTGTATATATATTTAAATAAATTTGTAGCAAATGTGATAAACTATAGAAAGGAATAGTTCTCATTAAAAGAGAACAGTAGATATTACATCTGGCCTGTGATTTTATTTTATTATTATGTTTAATATTTTTTGAGACACCATGATTTACAAAGTTATTCACAGTTGAGTTTTAGACATAATATGTTCCATATCAATCCTATCATTAGTGTCAACTTTTCTCCATGAGTGTCCACAAGTTCCCTTTCCACCCCACATCTCTCAGACAGCCTCCTGCCCTGAGAGGCACATTTTAAAATATGACTGTTGTGGTTTGAAATGGATTTTTTCTGAAATTATTTATCAAATATCTATTGTGTGTTCTATGCTGCTATCCTAATGAAACTAACATAGAAAAAGAAAATGATAGTATATAGCAAACATAATGGAGGCAATAATAATATAGGAGTGAAGGGAAAGTAAAAATTAAATAGTGAAGTCATAAATGAGCTCACTAATAGGGTCTTAAATGAGCAAAAATCTGAAATAGATATAGAATTTGGTCAAGAAGTAAACTGACAATGGCAATCCATGAAGAGAAAATAGCCAGTAGAAATATGGAAAAGTGGCAGTTCCCATTTTTTAAATATGTTAAATAAATAACAAGAGGATGGATATGACCAGAAAAAAGTGAACTCAGAAAAAATATGATGAAAAAGGTAAAAGGAAAAACTTGATATTATATCAGGCTATATAGTCTAAAGATTTTTTTGTCTTATACTTTCAGTATAAAATAGAGCCAAGAAGTTTTTAGTAGAAGACTGGCCTCATGTGATTCCATGGACCTTATCTTCAACATAAACTCTGCAAATTGTTGAAGCAGAAGAATCAAAAAGTTATTTCAGTAATCAGATAAAAATGATAGTGACTTGAAGAGGGAGGATAGCATGGAATTTAAAGAGAAGTGATTGGGTTTAGTATAGTGAAGGTAAAATTGAAAGGTTTCTTGGCAAATAGAAAGTGATAAAATCAAGTGATGCAATCATTTTTTAGTGTAAATTCTGTTTAAAACTATTTGTCCCTGAGATATTGCCAACAAAATAGAAAACTGAAGCTGCTAAGTGTGTGCATGGTGTGTGTGTGTGTGTGTGTGTGTGTGTGTGTGTATATAGGGAGGGGGTGACAAGAAATGGACATTAAAACAATAGTATAGTATTATACAATGCTGGTGGATGTGATGCAGTAGCGTTGTCAAGTACAAAATAATAATGTTAATACTATGTGCAAGCCATGATAACTCAACATATAATTTCAAAAAGTGTTTAATTACAAACTATTTTACTAGCATTTTACCCTCTGATGATTAAAAAGCAGAAACCTAAGAAATACAAAAGTTCTAACGTGATGTTGAATGCTCTTAGTAGCTATAAGGTAGCTCTATGCATATTGGTGTGCTGTTACTTCTAAAAATGACCATTCTAGTATTAATGGATACATCAACACAAAAATACTTGAACATGTAGGACAAATACATGCACATTCTCTTTAAGCTTGTCTATCTCATGTTACAAAGTATGAAGAATATAAGTCTTTCTGGGTTCATATGTTAAGTACGAGGCCTGGATAGAGTGGTGGGTTCTTAGATCTCTGTGATATCAAGGGGAGTTAGAATTTTCAGGTGACTTGGCTTTGGGAAAGTGAGAGTCTGTATGAAATACTGTCTCAAGCCAAGACTTAAGGATGTCCTGGATAGTCAATAAGGAAGAAAATAGCTGCCTTAAACAACATGTATGTATTTTTTTCACACAAATAAGAGGCATTCTCATATATCCTTCTTCTAGATATTTAGGAAGAAACTTGCTGTAACATTCAAACACACTTGGAAGGTGGGGAAATATTAATATATGTGAAGAGAAGCATGCATAAATGTAAATAAGCATTTAAAACATGATATCACAAAATATCATACCCACAATAAATTGTTATGTTTCTTCTTTTTGGTTTTTTATTATTAATTTCAAGCATTTCAAGCATCGCATTTGATCATTACAAATTCGTTGGCATGTCTCTTTTGCTAGATTAAGTCAAGTAGGGTATAAAACTCTCTTATATTCAAATACTAATTTACCATGTTCTTAAGAAAAGTTGGAACATGGAAAAACTTGAATCTGTCTGGGAAAGTCTTTAATTATAGGAAATGATTTTACTTTAACTTAAATTTTTCCCAATTCAGATTTTCATAAACTATTTTAATTTTTTGAATGAGATCAATGAATTTCTCTAATGTTTTATACACATTGTTAAAATTCAATTCAAAAATACATTTAAGGACAAACAAATTATTTTGTTATGTTTGATTTTAGAAAACGATCTTCTCTTTGACATTATAGCAAATTGTGAATATTCAAATCAAAAGATTTAAAGCACCACTTAACATGGTAGATATCAAGAATCGTGGAAAATACAAATAGTATATTAAATGGAAAATTTCTAAGTCTATATGAAGCAAATTTTAAGATGTTTTAAAGAGGCCTAAAGAAATAGTACAGCGGGTAGGGAATTTGCCTTGAATGAATCTTATCTCTGGCAACTCTATGATCCCTTGAGTCTATCAGGAGTAATTTTTAAGGCCCAGAGCCAGAAGTAAGCTCTGAATACTCATAGTTGTAGCTTAAAACATTCACTGATTCATTCACTCACTTATACACTCACTCGCACACACACACACACACAAATACACAAACACACAAAGTTTTAAATAAAAAGGATAATATCAAATTTCAGAAGAAAAGAAGTAGAGATAATATGTTTCAGCAGCAGCTTAAGATCCTGCAGCAAAGCTCATAATTTTCTTCATAATTGTCTTCATAATTAAATAGAAATAGTATGCTTTGGCCTTTAACATAAAATCGCATTTCCCATATTTCTATGGGTGAACTTCTGAGACTAAACAACTGAACTAAAGAGGGCTGATATTCTTTTAAATGAATTTTCTGGTCCATTGTATCAGAGTCAGAGTCAAGTCACCTTGGGCACTCAGAAATTGTCAAACCCAACCTGCTAGAATTTTCTTTTGCTTCAGAAAACAGACACATAATGCTGCGTGAAACATATGTACTCTTGACCCTCCAACAATTCAAGTTGACCTCTTACAGAAATCTGCTTTGACTTTGCATTTAACTGTAAAATGAGTTTTTATGTTAAACTCTTGCAATTAAACAGAGGGAAGGGTTAGCATCCACCTCCCCCCTACCCCGCCCACAAGTTAACTATAGTTTTCCACTGAGCTAAAGCTAAAAACTCTGCCAATTTTCCTCTAAAATCTCTGAGTTTTCTCTGACCCTTCATCTGACCAGTGGAGTTTGCAGTATGAGGTCTGTATGGGTGCCTTTCTAAAAGTGCTATCTTTGTCCATATTTCACAACATTCAGAGATAGTTTATCATTAATTAGTATTCATATTATGTCTCAAACAATCTGTTCAAGAATAGGAGAAGTGAACTAGTTGAAGAGTTCTTCTGCTTGCCTTGTGATTAAATGGATGGTGGATGGGATGTGGGGGGCAAAGACTTTATAGAGTGGAGAAAGTCCAACATTGGGGAGGCAATTCCTGGAACAGTGAAAAGCTTACCTAGTTTGGAGGCTGGACTTCTCGAGAGAAACTATACTTGGCAAACAGAGTGGGGAGACACAAGTCTCTTTAAAAATAGACCCATGCCTCTTCGATTCACAGCATCCAGGATTTGCTTTTCATCATGTTAACATGCCACTTGGAAGCTGGCTGGACTCCCTTGTTCAGTGACATATATTTCATAGTAGCTTTTTTTTTTAAACCATTTGTTCTTTCAACCACAACATGCTTTGCATTTCTCTTTCAAATTTGAGGGTTTATATATAGATTGATCAAAACAATATTTGTAACATTCCAAACAATTTAAAAAGATAGTGGATGGGTGTCAGTTAATCTATTATGTTCCTTTTCTCCTCCTCCCCCTCTTCAGCTGCTAATCTTAGAACTTGTGTGCCAAATTGTGTAAGATATTCTTCCAATAGCTACATGTGTGACTCTTTTGTGAGCTCTACAGACAGTTATGAGGACAGATTTGGAGTTGCATATGGGACTGTCACATGGTTTGATTGCCTTGTCTTCCAGGCTCTGAGATTTCTTTTCACTGAGCTTTAATACTAAGGAATTTTCAGTGGTGATAAAAGTTCAGCAAAGTATCTATTAAATAATTTGAATACCCAGGGATAAAAGGAAAAAAATATTTATTCCTCATACACTATATTTGGCATCTATCTATATGAAGAAATTCATGTGTTAACTTTTTTCCAGTAGTGAAAAAAAATCAGAGCTTTGCTGTAGATTTTTGTAAAAATCAGAAAAGAGTTAAGAATATTTATTATCTTCCTTGTACTTTTTTGCAAGAACTAGTAGATGTGTAAACCGAAAAAAAAAAAAAAAGGAAGCAGATGCTTTGTAAAAAGGTCTCATATAATTCGTGCCCAATTATAGAGGGTGATTTCTAGGGAAAAAATGTCATCTATCAACTAGTAAAAGCCAAAATTCTGTGTCTTTACCCCCTGAAACAGTAAGGTGCAAATTCAGTTTCATTATTGAAGACACATTGAAAACCTTTTAAGACCCAAATGCCACAATAAAGCATGATGCCAGTCATAAGGACACAACCTTAGAGCTAGTTCTTTCTATCCAACTTGTTAAAATTTCTCAAGGACAAAAAATATCCTGGTGATATGTAAGTCTAACGAATTAAGAGATATCTTATAATAATATTAATATAATTATCAATAATATATGTCATATAATATTAATAATAGCTATCATTAGTAGGAGTGTCTTCTTGGAGCCTGTTATATAATATAAATATTTAATATAGCTTATTTTTAATTCTCAAAATAACACACCAAAGCAGACATGGTGATTATAATCTTTGTTTTGCTAGGTTAATAAGAACTTGGAAAGAAGTATTTTCTTGTTTCCAAGATCACTTCCTTTTTTATGGTTTAGGTTACAAATACTTTACCTTGCTGATCAACTTTCACAGGCCATTTATTGCACAATGCAACTTGGTGGTGGTGGAATGCAATCAATGCTCCATGTCCTTAACACATACACCTAAATTTTTTGAATACTAGACATAGTGGTGCCACATTATAACATTTTCTCATAATTTATTATCACTGCTATGTAACAAGCAGCCAGCAAGTACAGTGTGTATGCTCTGGGAGAAGACATTAAGGATACAATTAAAGCATTTGATTTTAGTTTTAACTATCTATCTTATTCTAGTCTTCAAATGAAAAATTTATGAAAAGGTTCTTATTAGGCAATATTAAGCATTGCTCGGCTCATTTTTATAAGGATTTGACTAAATCTGGCATAATGAGGTTTGATTAAGCTATTAAGCTCTGTCTTATAAGTGACTGTGGAAAACTGAGAAAGAACACTACTTAATGTAAAGTTATGGCCATCCCTAACTTTATCTTAATTTTACAAAGCAATACATTAAGGATTTTTGAAGAGAAATATCCATTTCTTTGAACAGGTGCTTTTTATATTTAAATATTTATATTTAAACATTTCTGACATATTTCACATATTACTTCCAAGTAATTTCTTTTTACTATATTGTTCAGTTAAGGAAAGTTTTAGCTTTCTTCTCTGAAGACATTGAAAAGAAACCCTGTTTAAGAATTCTTCTAAAATATGCAATAGCTTCTGTTTCTCAACATGAGTGTTGCAGTCTGGTTTGGGGTGTAACTCAGTTAACCCACAAACATAAAATCAGTTTGAGAAAAATATAGAATTTAAGTTATAGCATTATCTAAACTATTTGTTACAGAATGTATATTTATTAATCTATTCATTTTTGAAAGTGCTGGATATCTAATCAGGGGCTCGCCCACACAAAACAAGTGTTCTACCTACCACTCAGTTAGATCCCTGACTAGAATGCTATATATTTTTATATTAGTTACTCACTGATATGATTATTGGAATTTATTCCAGAAATAAACTGTTATTCGTGATGTTAAAAGTGATAATGCCACAAAATAATTATTTGCAGATGAAAAATATCTACTATCTATCTAGGAAACGCAGAGAATACAAAAATAGTCATCAGGGGGATGGGAAAAATTCAAAAAAGAATAGTCATAAAACACATAAAAATAGCACACATAGGTACTGACAACAATGGTTCAGTCTTGGGCTCCACATAGCCTCCAATATTCTAAAAGTGAACAGAGTTCTCTGAGCAATACATGGAAAAATAGCCAGTAAAACAGATTGAGTCTTAAGTAACTTTAAAGTTTAGTTTAATTTATAGTTTAGTTAAAACTGGTAGATATGAACAAAATATGAATAAAATTCATTTTCTATAGATCAGCAATAATCAATTAGAAAGATAAAAGGGGGAATATAGAACATTTTCCAGAATGTCTTTAGAAAGAAATAGACTGCGAGGAGAAGTTTTACAAAGTTGGAAAGGTGTATTCTAGGTTCTTGAGTGAAAATGATATCAAGATATTTGTGGGGCTTTTTAATCATTTTACTTTAAAGATAAAATTAATATCACTTAAAAATTCTCATAGGGAATCTGAAACAGATAAGAAAGAAGAAAAGAAGAAAAATATCCCTGAAGTTCTTACCAAATTAGAAGTATCTGGAGAGTAAAAAGAATCTAGGAGAAAAAAGGTCAGATGAGATGTCCTTAGCACTGCTAGATATTAAACTAGAATGTAAAATTTTAACTAAGAACATGAGCATTGGTACAGTAAGATAGCAACAATCAGTCACTCAAATTGATAAACCTCTTCAAATGATGCAAGTGTATATTTGAAGAGATAGGAGTGTCCCTTTAGGTCCTACACAGATCTCATGCCACCTGTTGTTCTTTCGGTAAATCTTGCTTTAAAGATACCTTGCTGCCCAGAATACGCCTTCCCTTACTGAAAAGGCAGAACTCGCCAGAAGTGTAGGACTTCTACCCTCTGACTTTGATTATGACAACCATTTCCCTAGATCCGTGAAGGGTCTGAGGGTCACATATGTCATTTCCCATGATTCCTAGGTTTTTATGATCCTTGTAAAATGTGCTTTCTCCAATTAATAGAGAAATATTTCTTGGATCTGTGCTTTATTTTAATTTATTTTTGCTGTGACTGGCACATTTGAATGTGAGCTATTTCACAGATTTCCACACCTCCCCCCAGTTGCTTCATTTGGTAGTCAATGAAAGCTAAAAATAAGATGATATGAAATTTCAAATTATTTAAGCTAAATTTAAGTTTTAATATAAAGGAAACATATTTATTCATGATGTTTTTTTTCACTTATTCACAGATGTGAGCACTAATTTGGAAATAATTTCGCCAAGAAAAAAATCGCAAAATAATTTTTAGGGAGGTTAATAGACAAAATGAATGTTGGTCATTCACATAAATTTTATAAAGTACTGTCATTCTAGGCATGATCATCATACCATGAACATAACTTGTATGTAATGCAGATTACCTAATGAAATAGAAGTCTAAGTACTCCAGTTTGTGGTATTTAGTTTCTTCTTCACTTAATGTTGATTAAGGTTATGCTTAAAAATAATTTGCTATGGAATATAATGATATATAATAATATGTCATTGTTTGGTTTTTGTAAGAAAATGAGTTTGGGCCTGGGGTGATAGCACAGCGGTAAGACTTTTACCTTGCACACTGCTAACCAGACACTAACCCAAGTTTGATCCCCGGTACCCCATATGGTTCCTCAACCTGCCAGGAGAGATTTCTGAGTTCAGAGCCAAGAGTAAGCTCCAAGCGTTGCTGGGTGTGGTCCCCCCCCCCAAAAAAAAAGAAAAAGGAAAATGAATTGGGAAAAATAATTTTGCTGAATATAGCCAGTATAAAGAATCTAGTTTTTCTTTAGAAATTATTTTTAATCAGAAGTTAAATTATTAATTTATAATTTTATATAAAGTGCAAGAAGATTATTATTTAATTACTCATGAATAACAATATATATTAGTATATTTATATTGATTTAACTATTAATCCGGACATATAATAATAAGCTATTTAATCTTTGCAGGAATTTTTTAGTTCTGTGGTTTTCTTTGAAGGTGCTAGGAAAATACAAACTGACATATTATTAAAGTTGCAGATATTTTCTATGGTCATAATATTGGTTGTTTAAACTTGACAAAATTCACTTGACAGTTTCAAATGAAGTATCATCTTGTGCTTTTAATTTTTCCATATCTTTTTAATGACATTTTTATATAATATAATGACATCATGAGTGCTTTTGCTATCTAATTCATCAGAATAATCAATGAAGAAAGAAGCCACATGGGTTGTAGTCCTATTTGTATTGGATATGACAGATGGGACTATTGATAGATGGCAATATTCCAAATATTTATTGTATGGTGATATCACAGGAACTGATTTCTAAATTATAATACTTAAATGTATACAGTAATCGAAAGTTTAAGTAATATACTCAGTTACTATGCATCAATTTAATCACATCAATTTGTGACTGTAGATTAGTTACTTTTCAGTTAATACTTTAGTTTACATTCTTAGCATTTCTAACTATTTGGATTTATTTTATTTCTGACTTAACATCAAGATGTTAGCTTGATCTTGAGCATTTTAAGACTTTAAAAAATATCAGAGCAGACTACTCAAAGGTAGATTTGAGAATGGAAGAAGTGGAAATTCTGTATCTACACAAATGCCATCTTTGATGTATGGAAAGCAGAGAGGAAAAGGAAGCAAATGCCGAGCATCTCTTTACATTGATCTCATCTACAGTTCTACCTTCGGGGGAGTACCGAAAATTAGGTTTCTCTCTGCTTCTTCTTCTTTTTTTTCTTTCCTTTGTGTGGTGCCAGGAATCGAACCTAGGAAGTCTCATGTGTGCGATATTTGCTCTTTACCATTGACTCATTCCTAGCAACACTACATCTACTGTAACTGTAAAGGCTTGGATGGGATAAAGAAGTAACACGGGGGTTGAGTCTTGCCTTTCAGGAGCCCACTTCATGGTCTCTGAACTCTGCTAAGTGCTTGATCCCATCCCAGATACATACAAACACATATAAATATAATGTAACTGTGGATATAGAGATATAATGAGATGACTAGATTTCATTTATATTTTTTAATTCAAAGTTTACTCATTTGAGAAAAAATTAATGTTGACTTGATGTTGATTCTCCTATATGTTTGACAACATTCCTAAATCACTTTGGCACTACTAGAAATCTAGTGGGAAAGAGTCCTCTCTACTATATTATTTATTACTTTATTTTTCTGTATTACGTAAATGGAGTTCAATGTATATATTCACAGCATTCTCTTAGCATTTCAAAGTAAAAGGAATGTTTGGAATGCCAGGCTTTTATTGTCTTTGTTTATTGAAGTTTAAGGTCACTATTATTTAAAACAGAAAAGCTCTCTCTCAATACTTTCTACTTACAATTTTACTTATAAAGTAATATAAATTAAGAGTCGTGAGTGGGGCTAGAGAAATGTATAGTACAGCATGTAAGGCAACTTATCTTAAAGTGGATAAAGTGGATGACCTGAATTCATCCCTGACACTACATCTGATACCCCAAGTACCACCAAAAGTGATCCCTGAGCACAGATCCAGTAGTATAAGTCCTGAGCATCACTGGTGTGGTCCCCAAACAAAGAGTAGTGCCCATTTTTTTCTAAATTAATATAGGAACATAGTGTCCAATATTTATTTTTTTAGATTGGTGATGTATTATTGTAAACAAATCACAATGCCATCTAGTAGTATATTGTTACATTCATTAACTTAAACTACTATTCAACAATAAGTTGACTACCTTGAATAATCAAGAGTTGAACATTTGTTGATGACAGTACCTATGTAGACATCACAAAGAAATTGGAAGTGTCAAATGCTCAGTAATATGTTTTTTAAATGACAGTGTAACCCAAGCAATAAAATATTAGCTGAAGTTTATATTTATATTTGCACGAACACAAAATTTTTATAAGATCAAATTTTTATTTTATTACAACTATATAATTACTGAAAAATAGTATGCTAATCAGTTATTTTTACTAAAAATATCAAATAGAGGTTGAATACCTGTTGAATGCAACAAGTAGGGTATTTTTCTTACCTATATATAGCCAACCTGGCTTCAATCTCTGGCACCACATATGAAATTATCCCTGAGAGCAGAGCCAGGAGTAAACCCTGAACACTTTCAAGTGTGGACCCAAAACAAGCAAGCAAAAACTAAAATATACTTTAGGTATCTCAGAGAATAAGCTAGGCAACTTAGATCAATCCAAAGGGACTAAAGTCATATAACTTAGAGCAAAATTTACTTGCCTTCCTACTGTTCCAGAAAAATCAGAGACTAAATATAGTTTTCTGTTTCTAGATTCCTCTAATATTCTGAGAAATTTAAATCGATTTCAAATTGATTTAGATAGCATAGATAATATTCAGATAGAAATTTCAGGACCAATAATAACCTAAGAAAAACATTAACCATTATAGATATAGAGATGCTGAAATATTCATAATATATTCGCTATCAAAAATCATCCCAGGCTGGTGTCTTGAACACAGGTAAGGGATGGGGCAGGAGGGAGATGGGGGGCATTGGTGGTGGGAATGTTGCACTGGTGAAAGGGGGTGTTTTTTATTATAACTAACACACAATTACAAATATGTTTGTAATCATGGTGCTTAAATAAAGATATTAATTTGAAAAAAAATCCCAGGCAAGGAGATAACTAATGTGGTAGAAATTATTCCTAAAATGTGCAAGACCCCATTTGTGAAGGTTTTATTCCCAGCAACTCAGCTCTCAGTCCAGCACTACTACCTGGTGTAATTCCAATGATCATTGTTGGCGAGAACAACACTTTCAAATGGCTCCTCTTTGGAAAGCTCATAATAAAATCTAAGTATGCTGAAAACTTTGAAAATGGTTTCTGAACTCCATTGTGATTTAATTCAGCAAATAGTATTGAACTTGAGTCTGTAATTAAGTAGACCCTGGAGACACAAGAATAAAGAAATCTCATTCCTTCAAAAGCTCACAGTCTTGTTTCCTAGAAGTGTTTAGAGCTTGATTTTATAAGGCTCTCATGGAGGGGAAGGGAATTGTTGGCTGAAATTCTTTCTCTTATCATCCAAACTGTTAGCATGCCAGCTATGTGAGCACCTGCTACACTTCCACACTTTACACCTAGTTCTTAAAAGTTAAAGACACATCTTTATCTTGGCTTCTAAGGTGTAACCAAGGGCTGCATGAACTACGTTTGCTGAAAGGCCAATTTTATTTTCAAATGTACTATCTGTTACTGATTGCTGCTTTTATAAATATAATAAAGTTTCATTACTCAGATTAATGAAATGGAAAAAAAAAGCCATGCAATGCAGACAACAACATCTATGCAAACATTATGTACATGCATAGTTTGTTGTCATTAATGTATTTTCTTTCCTTTATACAATCATAGCTGAGTACTTACTAATAGAATTTAAAAATAATTTTTACTCTGAATCTTGTGCACACATATGGCCATTAAACCTTACTGTTCTCAATGTTCTCATTTTATAGGTTTCTCTCTTCCTCTTTGGGTCCTCTCTTACACATGGAGAAACAAAGACAGACAGCAACATAACATCTATTTGAAACACCAAACAACATTTTAATGTGCTTGTGATGTGCTTGTTATTGTTTCAGAATTTTTACTTCTTTCATTTTAGAATATGCATAAGTAGAGAAATTTGTTATGTCTTTACTTTTCTCTCTTTACAAAGAATAAAAATTCTGTAATTGATCAGTTTGATTTAATTTACACTGAATGAATGACTCTTTTCACTGTATTTTTGGTAGAGGTGTTTCTCATGAAATTTCACACCCAGAATTTTGGATATGATCCATTCTCCTAAAAGAGAAAGATTACATATTCCTAAAAATAAGATAAAGACAAGAACTCAATTTGATTTGTGTTTTGAGGATCTCAAATGGTCTCAAATTTTTTAATCACCTACAGAGGAGATTAAAATTGTGTTTTGTTTAAGCAAAATGTGTAGAAGAAAATGTACTTTATAATATCTTTAAATTACTGAAATAATTCTACCTCTTTAAAGGTATAATGTTCAATATTGTATTTTAAAAGAGGTCTCTAAGTTATTTAGTATTTGGTTTAAATCAAATTTATCACAACAGGACTTTATTTTCCAGACCACCTACTTAGTTTCTAAAGATAGGATTAAAGTAACTGATTGTGCTAGTGAATAAAGAAATCAATTTTGGCATATTAAGGCAGCATATAAGCTGAAGTTACTGAACAAAAGCAGCCTGTCAACTATGGTACATTAAAATACGTGAAAGATTGATGTTTGCCAAATGTCAGATCTGAAAGAAGAAAAATGTTTTCAAGCTTAGGGGATTGCCAACAATGAAAAGGAAAATAAATACAAATTTAGATGTACAATATTGTTATACCTTGTCAAGGAAATGTTAATTGAAATCAGGCCTCCCTTTTGGAAACATAAAACTTCCACCAAAAGACTACTCAAGAGTCTGATAATAATGCAAAAATAGAATTTTAAAAAGGTACAGAGGAATGGTTCTAACATGAACAAGACTTGTAATGCTAGATTATGAAAAAATTATGAATTATATTTGATATTAATGATATCTTTCAGATTAATTATTATATTTGGTTGTATTATGTGAGAAAGCTAAGAGCTTTAAAAAATGCTGACATGAGGTATGTGGGACTCCCAACATGAAATTAATAGTCAAAATAAGCTGGTTTTCGTTTATTTCTTGTCCATTATCAGTTTTATGACATTTATTTGGGAGCTAGATTGTATTTTAAATGTACAGTGATTTAAGTTATTAAAATACAGTTTGCCTATGATCCATATTAAGAACATGCAATGCATTCAAATAACTACGTAGCATTAGGCCTCTCATCTCAGAGAGATATTTTTCATTTCCCTAAGGCTGGAATTAAATTGAAATTTTTTTATTCATTTGAAGTAACTATAATGAGAATATTTAACATGGGTCATATGGAAAATAATGGCACCTTGGCAGTGTTTAGAAATGATTTGCTTTTAAATATATATTTATATATATATTATATATATTGTTTCTCAGTGGAATTGTAAAAGATTATCAGACCTTGTTTAACAATGATATATTGTTATTATATTTTTGAGCCTAATGAAATCTTTGGCAGAAGAGAGCAAATTGCTCAAATGAATTTAAAAAATAAGTAAGAAGGCATTAGAAGAGAAAATTATACATTTTAAATCCATGAGCTACTATTAATTTATACTTACCTTTTTTAATCTTTTACATTTAACGTCACATTTTCATTTTCATAATGGAGAGTAGCTAAAATATAGTATTTTATTTGCCCAAAGGCATGGGAAATAATTGCGCGGCAGAGTTGTGTACCTACAACAGATTTTTCCAGATTCCCTTTTCCCTTAAAGCTGTCTTTTCTTTTGAGAACCAAAGTTCTGATTTTTTTGGTCTTGTTTTCCTCAAGTTATCAGGCACATTCGCACCACTCTCCTTCTTAAGACGTTCTTTTGTTAAAGCCCTAAAGAAATAAATTATTTCTTCTGCTGGATGTTTGTGAGTACTCAACTCGATCGGGCTATGACTTAATTTATCCTGTCACTGAGTGATAACTACTGGAAATGTGTAAAAATATTTTAGATTGGAGAGTAATAAGATCTTAGAGGAAGCTTATTTAAAAAAAATAAAGTAAATTTTCATAACATTCATTGAGCTCTATGTGATATTCAGAAGCTATTTTACTATTAATATACACCCAGTGATTGCTATGGGCTAGAATACAACAGTCTAAGAACCTGATAAGTTGGGCTAATGTAGCAGACCAAAATATACAAGATTTTCCAAAAGAGTAACAGGCTTTTTCCCTAAGTGGAAATGTATTTATATAATTCACATTCTAGCATGGCGGATTGTTTAAACATTCTTATAAATTCAGTCATTACTTCGGTAAACAAAGAAATGTCTTCTTACTTAGGAGCAAATACATTAATATAGTTTCTAGTCACTGTTTATGTTTGATAAAGGCCTTTAAAATGTGCCAAGGAAACACCCACTATATTTTACATACCAGAGACAGTCCACATCAATATGTAGAACAATGCAAATATTCCCAACAATAGAACTTGAATTTAAGTTGTCCACAGAAGTTCTAGATAATTCAGTAATAAAATTGAGTTTTTAGAGAAAGAAACAACTTTTAGTTATCATAAAATATATAATTACACACAATATGCTTGAAGTCAAACATACTTAAATTTTCTTAAATACATACTTACATTTCTTATATCAGAAAAAAAAACACTAAGCTGGAATAAAGTGAATGGGCTAAAAATGACATTTAA
>PVKC010023525.1:0-17172 GCA_004027635.1 Crocidura indochinensis
TAAGAAGACATAAATGCAAACTTCCATCCTAAAACACCATTTCCGTAGGAACCAAGATTCAGTGATGCTGCCTAATGCTGACTCATTTCTCAGAGCTCATCGAGTTAATTCTAACTGAGAACTACATTTACCAGATGACTCAGAAAGAAGAGCATACTCACATGCTAATGTATGGTACCCAAGTGTAGCTATTCAACCACTGAATAATACGTTGTTCTTACTTATGATTCTCCTATTAGTTGATGATTAAAGAGATTTTTTTTCTTTCTTTTTTAAAAGGAGCATGTCACATTGCTAGAGCTATTGGGCTTTGTGTTTGACATATTCTAGTAGGATGAGTGCCAGCTACCACTGTTCAGATGTACCGTACACATTATTCTTATCTTTTCAATACCCACCTTGTCCAGACAGGCCTGTGGCAGACACAGGATAGCTTGTGCTGACAGAACCTCTCTAAGAATGGCGCTATGCCCCCTAGTCTGCCTGAGATGAAGAGGTGTAGCAGAGGCAGTATGAAACACTTCTCACAAATCCTCTTCTTCCTATAAGATCGAACTGGGTCTGCCCAGTTACCTGAAGAGTGGCTGAATTCTGGCCATTTTTCCTTAGGGACTAGGATGATCACAGCCTCATAAACAAAGAATTCTAATAATTGAATATTTAGCCATCTTTTTTGTGGATGAACAGCTAGGTTGTTTTCACATCTTGCTATTGTGAATAATGTAATAAAGAATATGGAAGAGTAGAATCACTTTATGGATTCACTTTGCTACACACACACACACACACACACACAAAAGTGAGATTGAAGTATTCTATGGCTATCTTGTGTAAATTAATCTGTGTATATTAAATAGAGGAATTTCTATATTGTTTTCCCAGAGCTGGCTCTCATTTACAGTCTGATCAAGAGAGCATCAGGCTTCCTTTTCTCCAAATCCTTGCCAGCATTTTTTATTTAATTCTTTTGAGTATATAGTTATCTTAATAGGCATGAGGCATCATCTTTTTGTAGTTTTGATTTCCATTCACATTAATTAAATATAGAAATGAACTGAGTAGGGATGAAGACAATGTCTAAATTATTATTATTTTTTTGGTTTTTGGGTCACACCCGGCAGTGCTCAGGGGTTACTCCTGGTTCCATGCTCAGAAATTGCTCCTGGCAGGCTCAGGGGACCATATGGGGCACCGGGATTCGAACCGATGACCTTTTGCATGAAAGGCAAACGCCTTACCTCCATGCTATCTCCTGGGTCCCTAATGTCTAAATTATTAACTCTGTAATATTATTCAGTCACTAAAAGGAAAGAAATGAGTGAAAACTGGGCACATTATGCTAAGTGAAGTAAGTCAATCAGAAAACAAACTCTACATGATCTCACTAATATGAAGAGTCTGAAAAACAAACCAACCTTGAATTCATAGAGCCAAAAAGTAGATTGTTAGGACTAGCAGGGGTGGAAAAAGGGAGATCTGGATAAGATGAATCAATTTTGAACATTTCATGGCAAGTTGTTTGATGAAAGTTTGATGATTGCTATTATTATATTTAACTAGAGATTAGCCAAGATAGTAAAGCTTAAGTAGTCTTACCCCCACACAGTACAAATAACTACAGGTGTATTAATCTGAATTATTATATCAAACATTTCACAATGTGTGGCTATATCATTTCTTCCACTTTATGGACCAGAGAAATAATAGCTCAAAGGACTGAGTTCATGCTTTGTGGGTAGGAGGTCTGGGTTCAATTTTCAGCACTCCATGGTCCCTAAAGCACCATCAGGCGCATTCTGCAAGCCTAGGGTGCCTGTGCACTGCTGGGTGTGGCTCTCCAAATAAAAAGGTGGATAACTCCAAACTGATGGAGCTCTCTAGCCCTTAATGTATTTAAAATTTTAAATTGTACCTATGTAAACTGGAAAAATATTAGCTTCCATTTTTATAGTTTTTAGAACATTTCTTACACTTTATATATTGTGTTTGCAAAAATCTTGTCAATTATTCTACTCCATAAATAAGGAATCTGAGGCAGAAAGATGAAGAGGCACATTTAGGGACAACCAGCTGTAAGAGCCAAACTTGCTGACTTTAATTCTGAAATCCTAGGTCTAACTTCTCATGGCTTCACTCGGAGGCAGTGTCAAGGTTCACATCACTCAGACTGTGATCCTGTTGACCCAGTGGTTCTAGATGTTCATCTTAATGGTGGCTTTCAAGACCAATTTCACATTCTATGTTGGTTGGAATACAGCTTTCACATTGTGGTTCTATTGAGTAATACAGTACTGGAGAATCTCTTTCCCTTCCTCATCACCTGGTACTTGCATTTCAACCTAAACAAAACAAAACAAAAGAAAAAATGAATTTTCATTCCTATTCTTTTTATCACATGACACCAAATAAGGAAGATTGTAACAATGCAAAGTGTGTCTTGCTCAGAGAAAAGGTTGAAAAATTGTAGAAAATTTTTAAAAGGACTGCTTTGGACTGCTGCTTCTACTGAACATGTTATCAAAACATCTTAAGCAATATTTTAAGACTAGAGACCACTTGAGAACATATATAACTCGCTGTCCTGGCTTTATACCAAACTGTATGTCTCTTTTCAGGCTTCATTTTCAGAGTACTTTCCTTGAGTTGGACATGCTTTCCTTTTCTTTGTGCATTATCTGGGGCAAACTATCTGTGCTTTCGTTTTCTATGTGTTAGTCATGGAGGATCCTCGAGTTGCAATTTCCTTTCCAAATTCTAAAATTACATTTCAATTTAACTCTTTACTTACTGCCTCTCTTTGGGTTAGAAGGTGAGTTCTTTGCCTTCTAAAAACAGTTCTAGAACTAAGTTAGCACCAGACTGAAAGCTCAAATCTCACTCTTCTTGATAAGGATCATCCCTTCCCCTTCTAGGCCTTATAAAGTATATGTGTGTGTGTGTGTTTGTGTGCTATAAGTGTATGTTTGTTATACATTTTGTGTTTATCTTACAATGACTTTGTAAATGATTGGCACCAAGTTGGCAACAAAGAAATATTTGATGGATATACCTATTGATTAGGCATTCCTACAAACATATTTCAGATAAAGTTTTGTGCCACGTGACTTCTTACACCGAGTAAATTTTGTAACTTGATCTGCTGTTTAGAGATGGATAGTGTCTCTAGTTGCTTTGCAAATTGACTAATCTTTGGAATGCTTAAACCTGGCTGCTCTTCATGTATAATGCTTCTGCCATCACATCTTTCATTTTGCTTGCTTAATTTCCTTTCCTCCATCTTTCACATTCATATCTGTGAGAGAGAATAAGAAAAAATGAAGACCAAAATACCAACCCATATTTTTCTCACTAATGAAGAATAACTTTTTATCTTGTATTGCTTTTAAATATGCTATGTTCTTTTCTCTATCTAATCATGAAAAGAGCTGCTTTCCTTTATTTCTTTTTAGTTCTTTTGACAAAACAGTTCACATACATTGTTTTATAATAGAAATTATAAGTGGACACAAAGAAGTAAATAAAGTATTTCACTTCCACCCCACTCATTCAGAGATAACTCTGAGAAAAGTTAACTCTAAAAAAAGTTGACTTTTTCATTTTAAGTTAGCATTTAAAAAACAGACTTTAATTCTTTGTTTTTCTTATGTGTACTTTTTAACAAAAATGGAAAATTTCCTACAGGAACACAGTAATAAATAGACCTATAGAATCTCTATTATGGTTTGGTAATCTTTTTTCCTATAAGGAGTCGGATATTTAAAATTTTGTGGGAGATATTCTGTCTATTCAGCTTTACTGTGCCTTACAAAAGCAACCTATACATGAATTAATGAACTGTCCTATGTTATAATAAAATTTATTTTCAAATAATGGAGTGGGCCTTTTGACACATGGACTGGACCATATTTGACCTATGTTTATATGGTGGCTGTAAATCCTTTTATCCCCATAGACCAACATCAGTTGAAAACCTGTCCACTAGTATTATAGTTTTAAAAATATAAATATAGTAGTCATTGTCAGCAGTAATTGGGATTTTTTGGGAACACCCTGGAATGTAGGGTCAGTGGTACAGGTCTAATAGTATGGTACTCAACTTCTAGTGCTTGGATGCTACACTCAGTGGTGCTTGGGAGTAGGGAATATAGTTTTGAGGATGAAACTCAGGGCCTTTGCACATGACATCCATATTCTCTATCACTTGAGCAATCTTCTTGGCCCTAGGGAGTATGTTGTTTAGTGACTAAACAGTGATCTACATTATGATATTCCATAATATATGAAACCAAAGAGAATAACATTTAATGGTGTTTGATGCTGCCCTATGCTGAGTTTGGTACCTTGCTTGATTTTTTCTATTCACTTTCTTTTTCTGACCCAAACCCTATGAAATGTAGAGATATTTCTTTCTATTTGGAAAATAGCATTAATTCTTATCAAATAGTAAAAGACAAATGTGTTTGCTTTTATTTTAGAGTTAAGCTTTTAAACACTCATTTTGTGCATTGGAGGTTATTTCTTTAGGATAAATTCCTAGAATTGAGATGACTAGTACAATTTAAGGTTTTTGATCTATGCTTCCAAGG
This sequence comes from Crocidura indochinensis, assembly GCA_004027635.1. Lineage (NCBI taxonomy): Eukaryota > Metazoa > Chordata > Mammalia > Eulipotyphla > Soricidae > Crocidura > Crocidura indochinensis. The sequence continues at coordinate 4,587 of PVKC010023525.1, forward strand.
TAACATGTATGACTAAGTTATATTTTCTGGTTGGAACTTAAGAGCTGTGATCTTAACAACCATACCTCCCATGGATATTCTGCTAACATTTTGTGATAATAGGTCAATTCAAGCCACATCATTTTAAATACAGGTGAAATATATTAAATATATTTCTTTTTAGGTAATTTCTCTTTCATGTTATTGCCCTATTATTCCCAAGAATATTTTTCCTCATAATTGATTTGTTGAAAACTTTTATATCAGGAACTCATTTGAATTTATTATTATATTGATTATTTAAGATGACTAATTTGCCTTAAAGAGCTATTGTCTTTATGGTTGAAGAGGTTAAGCAGAAAGGTATTGGTTCAACATAAAAGCCCTTTTGATACCTCTGGAATTAAAGACAAACAAATTCTATAATTCTTCTTTACCTTATAAGGAAAGAGAAAACTTATTTCTGTTGGGAACTTATCCTTACAGTTTTTATCTCTTAATCACTAGGTTGTGTGACATTTAATTGAAATTGCTGCTTAGTTGTTATCATGGCAACACATCTTAGCTGTCATGAATGACGTACACTGGCACAGTATATTTTAAAATGAATGACTTTTAGAAGATAATTAGATAATGACCAATTGGATAATTATCCAATGTGTTCATGAGAATTTATATGAACTAATGAATAGTAAGCCTAAATAATAACAGTACTAAATAATAATAGTACCAATGCTAATAAAAGGTGAAATTAATGTTACTATATACTGATCACTTATCACATTCTAGTCACAGTGCAAAATGTTTTCCATCTTTTCATTTTGTATTTAATGCAATTTTTGGTGGGTGAACATTGAGACTTATGACAGGTAAGTAGAGGGGTTTACCTTCCATCCTGATGTTCTACTTTCTGAGTCCTCCAGGTTTATTACAGAATGACATTATGTGTAAGTTTATTTCAACAGTATCAACATGCTTGACAAATACCATGATCTACTGGACTAAGAAAAAACTAACATCACTGAATTTTAATGAGAATGGTTTCGAATTCTATAATATTTTTAGAAAGAACATAATATGATGATTTTTATTACAAAACTCAAAGAATGGCTGTCCCAAACTCTTCTGCGATGTTAATTATTCTATTATGGACTTCTCTTGAGGATCATCAAATTAAAAAAAAATCTCTGATGAGGGAGATGCACATCAAAACAACAATGAGGTACCATCTCACACCACAGAGACTGGCACACATCACAAAGAACAAGAACAATCAGTGCTGGTGGGGATGCTGTCTAGTCCATCCCTTATGGAAAACAATATGGAGATTCCTCAAAAAACTGGAAATAGAGCTCCCATTTGACTCAGCTATATAACTCCTATGGATATTACCTAAGAACACAAAAATGCAATACAAAAATTCCTTCCTCATACTTGTATTCATTGCAGCACTATTTACAATAGCCAGACTCTGGAAACAACCAAGATACCCTTCAACAGATGAATGACTAAAGAAACTGTGGTACATATACACATGGAATATTAGGCAGCCGTCAGGAGAGATGAGTCATGAAATTTTCCTATGCTGAGTGAAATATTATGTCATTATTATTATTATTATGCTGAGTGAAATAAGTCAGAGGGAGAGAGATAGATGCAGAATAGTCTCACTCATCTATGGGTTTTAAGAAAAAATAAAGACATTGAAATAATTCCTAGAAATGAGGGCCAGGAGGACTGGCTTAAGATATGAAGCCCACCACAAAGAGTGGTGAGTGCAGTTAGAGAAATAACTACACTGAGAACTATCATAACAATGTCAGTGAGTGAGGATTGTAGAAAGCCTGTCTTGAATACAGGCCGGGGTGAAGAGGGAATAGATGGGGAGCAATGGTAATGGGAAGGTTAAAGGGTGAAAGGGGATGTTCTTGTTATGACTGAAACCCAACTACAACTATGTAATCACGGTGTTTAAATAAAGAAATTATTTTAGAAAAAGAAAAAAAAGAAAAGATCTCAGATGAAGATAAAGGTGGGTTTTTAAGACTTCTTAAGCACTGAGACAAGAAGAGTCAGTCACTCTCCCATTCAACAATATTAAGATATAATTGACAAATAAAGTACCTTATTAATCAACACACAAACTGAATTTATACTTTTTGTTTTTTCTCCATAGCCTTGAGTCTAGAGTCCAGCTTAGGAAAATGAAATTAGTTTCAGTTAAAAAAAAGTCTTATTCCTTCTATAAGCAAAAAGAGGGGAGATATGAATGGCTACTCTGACTTATTATTATATGATCCTGTCTTGTAAAGTGAAAGTGAAAGTTGTAATATAGGAATAAAGGGGCATGGCTATCCCAATGACATTTTGAGGGACACAAATTAGAATTTTAATTTTTATTTTTATTGATTGATTGTTTGGATTTTGGACCACACCCAGAAATACTCAGGGGTTACTCCTGGCTCTATGCTCAGAAATCACTCCTGACAATCTTGGGGATTGTCATTTGGGATGCCAAGAATTGAACCGAATCCTTCCTGGGTAGGCCGCAAGCAAGACAAAAGTCCTAACACTGTACTTGTGCTATCTTTTCAGCCCCACAAATTAGAATGCTAAAGAAATTTAGTTTGCCACAAATTATTTACCCCAACCACTTGAAAGAATAAAAATTATTTTTAGCTCTTGGCTATGTAAAAAAACAAATGACTAACTGGATCTGTGCCACTGAAAAAAGCATGTGACCTACAGATTCTAGTTGCTAGGAGAAGGTTCTATGACTTGGCGGTAACTGAGTTTCACTTTGACAGTGAAAACTTGTGTCATTATGGACCCAGGTGATACTTCTATTGTGAAAATAGACTATTGATATCTTCTACTATTGTTGTGTTAGTGTTTATCTTTGCCTTTAAATTTGTTAACACATTCTCAGTGCTCAGTTCATAATAATCATGATTGTATTCTCTTGATGAGTTAATCCCTTTATTATTGTTTAAAGACCATTTTTGTGTCAGAGATTTTTTTAGGAGGAGGCACACTGGTGACACTCAGGGGTTACTTCTGGCTCAGAAATTGCTCCTGGCTTGGGGACCATATGGGATGTCTGTGATCGAAACTGTGTCTTTTCTGGGTCAGCTGCATACAAGGCAAATGACCTACCACTCTGGATCCTGTCTCATAGTTTTTGACCTAAACTATATTTATCTAATATAAGTTAAATTATTCCTATTCTTGTTTGATTTCCTTTGGTTCGAGTATCTTTTCTCATCCCTTCTTTTTCAGTATATCCTTAAACATGTATCCTTAAACATGAAGATATGGATCTTGTTTTATTTTATTCTTTAAGATATTTTTAAAATTTTATTAGGATACCGTGATTTGCAAAGTTCTTCGAAGATGAGTTTTAGGCATACCATATATTTCATGTAACACCAATGTTAACTTCTCTCCTCCAGTGTCCCCATGTTTACTCCCATCCTCCCATCCTCCACTTTGCCCTCTTGACAGGCACATTTTTAAGTTTGGGTGTTGTGGTTTGGATCATCTGTTTTCAGCTTTGTAGTTTGGATCCATGTATTAGATATAGTTATCCACTCCTCTACACAGCCAATATACTCAAAGCTCTTGAGCTCTGCCTTTTGTAACTTCCAATCTATGACTTTTTGCTGCCTTGCTTATTTCTTAAAAAGTATAGTCACTTTCTCTATGTCTATTGATGGGAGAACTTAATCCGCTTACATTTGAGAGAATTATCTGTAGGTAATTACTTACATTGCCATCTTGTCAGTTCTTTGTATGACAGGTCATATAGTTCTTTTGTAGTCTCTTTATTCTATTGCCATCTTTCTTGTGATATAATAGTTTTCTGCAGTATATGTTTTGATTTGTTTCTTTTGTATACGTACCACAGATTTTTTTCTTCAAGATTATGAGACTTTTTATAGAACATAATTATAAATTTATATTTATATAAAAATAAAAGTTTACCCTTATTTCCTCACCCTTTTGTTTTTGTTGTAATTTATCAGGTTTTTTTTTTGTTTTTGTTTTTTTGAGCTACACTTGGTGACTTTCAGGGGTTACTCCTGGCTGTGCGCTCCTGACTTGGGGGACTATATGGGACACCAGCAGATCAAACTGCTGTCTGTACTAGGCTAACACCAGCAAGGCAGACGCCTTACGGCTCTGTGCCACTACTGCAGCCCCTTTTTGTTGTAATTTATGTGTTTTATATTATATATATATGTTATTGAGTTTAATTATTTTAAAATGTTTTTAACTTTGATAAAAAATTAAACCACTACATGCCATCTATACAAAGTTATACTTTTGACTATACATCCACTTTTCCCAGATATTTATATATTTTATTATGTTTCTAAGCAAATGGCATCAGTTTTTCTTTTTGAGAACTCTCATATCTTTTTTAGGGTAAGTCTAGTGGTAATTGACTCTCTCAGTTTCTTTTTTTCTGAGAAAGTATTTGTCAGGTATGGAAGAGAGTTTTGCTAGGTTGTCTTTTTCTTTGAAAGATATTATTCTGGGGCCCGGGAGATAGCTTGGAGGTAAGGCATTTGCCTTTCATACAAAAGGTCATCGGTTCGAATCCCAGTGCCCCATATGGGCCCCCGTGCCTGCCAGGAGCAATTTCTGAGCATGGAGCCAGGAGTAACCCCTGAGCATTGCCGGGTGTGACCCAAAAACAAAACAAAACAAACAAAAAAAGGAAAGATATTATTCTTCAAGGACTTTGTATATATTATACTAGTCTCTCTTTGTAAGTCTTCTTTTAAGAGACCTCCAGATAACCCTATAGGGGAATCCATAGCATATGATGAGTTTGTTTTCTTTTAGTTTTCAAAATTATCTTTATCTTTGGGGCCAGAGAGATAGCACAGCAGTAGGGCATTTGACTTGCATGGGGCCTTGGTTGGATCCCTGGCATCCCATATGGTCCCCAGAGCCAGGAGCAATTTCTGATTGAATAGTCAGAAATAACCCCTGAGCATCACAGGATGTGGCTCAAAAAGCAAAAACAAAAAAAAATTTATCTTTGATTTTTCCAGTTTTGTTATGATGTTTTTAAGTGAACACATTTTTCATTTAAGTCTGATTAGGAAACCTAGGATTTCCTATATCTGGATCATCTCTTTCACTGAATCTGGGAAGTTTATCTTTTATTTGGGGAATTCTTTATTGGTCATATAAGTGCCTATCAGTGCCTACCAATTTATCTCCAAAGTTTTTATCTGGCTAATTCTAGTCAGATACAACTGATCAGATATAACTGATTCAAACTATAATTTTTTATTTTCCTTGTGAGGCTTATTATACATGTCAAATTCACTGGTAATAAATCAGAAATAAACATAGCTTATGATTTTAATTCTCATTTGTTTATTAACCTTTTCTATCTATTGGGAATGTCTTATATTTGTTCATACTAGTCCTCAGTCTCCATTTGTCACATTTCTGGGCTTCTATAACAATGGAATAAAAAATTCTTCAGGATCAATAACTGATTTTTGAATACAAAAGCAACTGTTCTCTCTCCCTATATGATTCATATGGTATTCATATTCCATTCAAGTAAATTATGAGCCTCTTATTTGCAGGATAGTTGTTGTGCACGTCTCCTTTCTCCAGCTCTGTTGGGAGGTCCTTGAAAACTGGGATATAATTCATTTTTGTATTCCCTGCATGGCTCCTTGAACACAGTAATTTTCCAATGATAAATGATGACATGCTTTAATCTTGTTCTTAGGGATCATGACTCTGGTAGAAATGAAACTTACATTGGGAGCTTTATTATAGATTGAATTATTTTCCTCTGAAAGTCCTATGTTGAAGTCTTAACCTCTGTGACTCTAGAATATGACTTTGCTTGACAAACACAGGATGTTTCTCACTTATCTGTGCTATATGAGGAAACATAATAAAGGATGATGCCTAGATCATTCTTGACCCCAGGGTCCTTTAAAGGGTGAAAAATGAAGAAGGAAAGAAATCAACGCAGAATTGAAGATGAGAAAGGGAAGTAATGGGGAACAGGTGTTGGGACTTCAGTTATATTGTAATGTGGGAGAGGGGCATAGGTATAAAATCAAAGCACAGACCCAACAACTGGACAAGAGATGTAAACTACAATCACAGAAATTTGCAATGTGCCTGTCGAGGTAGCAGGCAGGGGATGGGGATCGGGGATGGGGAATGATGGAGTATGAGAACACTGGTGATGGGAGTTGACAGTGGTGTTGGTATTGGTGTAAAATATTAAATGCCTAAAACTCAAATATCATACAAGTATATATACATATATACAAATATATATAAATTTGTATACTATAGTTTTAGTAAATAAAATAACTTTTTAAAAAAATGACATGACTTGGGGCCAGTGCAATAGCACAGAGGTAGGGTGTTTGCCTTGCATGGGTTTGACCCAGGATGGACCTGAATTGGATTCTCGGCATCCCACGTGGTTCCCAAAGCCAGGAGAGATTTCTGAGCCCATACCCATGAGTAACCCCTGAGCATCACCGAGTATGGTTCAAAAACAAACAACAGCAACAAAATAACATGACTTTTGCTTGGAAAGAGTCATTGAAGATATAATTAATTTGTTAAATTGATATTAGACTAGAGTTAGGTGGGTCTCTAAAATGACTAATGTTCTTAGAAAAAGTGAAATTTGGAAACAGTTATCTATAGGAAAAGGTCATCTGAAGATAGGAAGAATGTTGTCTTTAGTCAAAGTACCTCCAAGAATTTAGGGAAAAGCCTGGGCAACAAATCTGAAATAAACATCTGAAAATAAAAAAAATGAAATAAACGTATTCTTCCCTGGAGTAACCAGAGGATGCATGATCCTGTGAGTATTTTTTAGAAGCAACATAGTTTTCATAGAAACTTATTTAGAAAGATGTGAGGGGAAAGAAAATAGTGCATGTCCAAGAGGCTTCTCCAGAGTTTAAATAGGAAAGTATAGTACAAGTATGTGAGATATATGCCCAAGTGAGAACATGAGCTGGTAGAGCAAGCCAACTAACTATCTTTCAGACTTCTTGACTCCAAGGCGTTGACAATTAATGTCTGTTATTTAATACACTCGGTTTGTGGCACTGTTTAGTTATTCCCATATAACAAATTCTAGTCTGGTGTTTGTTTTAAAATAATATCTTTACTTAAGCACCATAATTACAAATATGATTGTAGTTGGATTTCAGTCATAAAAAGAACACCCTCCTTCACCAGTGCAACATTTCCACCACCAATGCCCCCATCTTCTTCATAATGAACAAGACAAATGTGTTTGAGACAATCTTTTGAGCAGATGGTGTAGTTGAACTTGTCTGGTCACAAAGAGCCTTAATCTTTTCTTTTGGCTTCACTCTAGTCCTAGTGTCTTAAGATTTTTAGAGTCCTTTGAACATACTTAGTACCAGAAACACAACAAATTGAATTTGGACAATTTTTTTTATCTCTAGTACTTTTCTGCCTAGTAGAGACCAACAGCAAAATGTTTTTTATATTCTTCTTATTCCTTATGGCTATTGTATTATGTAATCCCTAGCTTTCTTAATTTTCAATTAAAAAATCAGTATATACTTTATTTTTAAAAATGGGATGAGCTTGCTCTATCCCACCTTTATCACTCTATGATCGTGATTGAATGGGATTTAGGTTGAAACAAAGAACTTATTGCCAGTTCTATTGGCTACTACATACCTGGCTGCATCAGCATTATGTCTGGGATGCTAGCAGAATGGAGATGAGAGCACTGCCCCTTCCTCATGGAAGTTTATGTGCAGAGCTCCTGATCATAGGCCCCAGGATCAGGCTTCAGGTTTGCCTTTTGCTATATTTCTTACTAGCCTGAGGCTCTGTAATCTCACTTGACTTTCTGCATTTATAAATCTGTAACTAGAGAGAATAATGAAATCCACTCATAGGGGAGTTGAGAGAATTAAGTGATGTAAGGCACATCACCAGGACAGAAAATAGCCCCATAAATATTCAATTGCACTGTGATAGATTTTGAGAAAATCTCACTGTTTATACAAACTTTACAATAATTTTTCATCTAAAAAGATGTACCTGTGCCTCATTTTTTCTTGGTTTCTTCCCAGTTTCACACACAGTTAGAAATGTGGCAGGAGATTGTGCACACAGATTTAGGACTGGCCTAACAGGGAATGTGGAACTAAGCTCCTGGGATCTCATCCAACTGAGCTCCTGGGGCCTCTCCTGGCTGTGAAGTCCCCCGTGCTTACTTGCCTCCTATGTTGTTTAGGCACCAGTGACCAAGGGCACAGCTTGATGGCTGGCTTCCTGCAGCCTCCAGAGTCACCAGGGGTTGCCTCTAATTAGGTTCACTGTTGAGAAAGCAAGTATTTGTCCTAGAGGCAAGAAGGGTTGCTGGGCATAGATGCTTAATGTGAAATATAAGTAGTCTACCTGGTGTGAGAAGCTTGTTAGTTATCTATGATTTGAAGCATTTGGTAAAGCCCGAACAAGAAAATCGTGAGAATCCTCACCCCATTTATTTTCATTGTGGGGTGACTCCCTTAAAGGGTTTTTTTTCCCTTTAGAGGCCACTCCTAAGCAGAGCTTATTCATTTAGTTGATATTGATTGAATGAGTTTTTACAAATCAATAGGGATTTATTAAGCAGTTTCAGTGTGCTTGACAGAGTATTAGGCATCAGCAATAAATGAAATGAAAGGAAGAAACAGTTATGCCTGTAAAGGGCATATACTCTTATCATTGGATGACACAGAGAAATCATTAGTAGTGTAATGGAGTTGGAGGCTTATAGGAATAGATTTCGGAATCCTAGAATGAGAAATCCTAACTCAATGTAGAGTTGGAATTGGGGAAAACTGAGGGATTAACCTATTTGCCATTACTGACTGACTGACCCTCTGGGATTCTGTATTGTTAGAACAGGGATCATGAGAATCCTTTTATTGCTTGATCTGTAATACTAGTCAAGAGGTGAGCATATAGTAAATGCATACATTGATGGAATTAAAACATAAATTTTATGTGTAAATTTGTGAAACAAATTATATGTAAGCTTACAGTTTAAGAATGAAGTGTTTGTTAGTGGAAATCTTAGCTATGTATTGAGGAGAAAGGTTATGGGTGATAGAAGGTCAAGGCAGTAGAACATAAAATGATAAAGAAAGATATAATGAGCCTACTATGCTCATTGGGGCTGTAAAGACTATAGCTCTTGGGACTGTTAGCTCATATGTGGGTTGATTTGAGGCACATCTGTGGAGGCACAAAATAGGGAAATGGTGAGAAAAATGTGAAGTGATTCAAGAGTAGAGCAGAGGCAAACCATGATTGAATTCGATATACATGTTTTCAGTATGGGACATGGATTTAAGAGGACAGAATGGAAACAGAGAAGTTGACTTGATAATTTCTGTGGCAGTTGGAAACTAAAGCTGGTGGTGGTTGTACAGATGACTGATGGGGATATGGATAGATTTAGAATGAAGAGGGATATAGAATTGACAAAATGAGGAAGTTTTTTATGCACAGTGGTTTTTAAACATTTAGACATGTGGATTGGCATTAGTCCATGTACCTGTTCACTGACGGGCCCTTACGAACCACTGATAATATGAATATGAAATAAAAGATGTTTGAGTATTGCCCAAGTTTTGGGAATGCTGCTATGATTCACTTACATACTAACGAGGGGAGCAGCGCAGAACTGTTAAATTGAGTTGTACCTAGGAATCTCACTGGGAAATTGCATATACCAGTCTTACCCTCATGAGAATAATATGACTTACGCTAGAAGTTTAGACACTCATTAACACAAAGGATCAAGGTTTCATAACTTAGAGGTTCATAGATAAAATTCAGGAGACACATGAACCTTTAAAATCAAATAGAAACTTTAATACATGTGCATTTGTCCAAAAAGTTAGTTTGTGTGAAATTTAAAAAAATATCTACATCCACAAATTATTCCCTTATCTAAATATTTATTGAACCCATAAATAAAAGGTAATATTTTCTTACAATGTTTTTATTGAAGTAACCTTGATGTATAACATTATATAGAATATTTTCTCAGAATCATGATAGAGGAAAAAAGCTGATTATGGTGCTATAGAGATCATTAATATCTCAGGGATAGGAGGCACAGTGCCCAATCAGGGGTGGGGCACCAGAGATTGGAGGGTGAGATGACTTACAGAAAACAGCATGATTATTTATAAAGCACTTTCACAGATATTGTCATTTCATGTCTCAGTAACTCAACTAGATATTTATCACTTGGCTCTGTGTCAGAGTTCGTGGCAAGACACAGAAATGTGGCTATAAATTTTAAACAAGAAGTGATTTAATGCAGAGAATTAGTTGCTTGCAAAACTACTGGAAAGGTGAGCTTCTAGGAAATATTTCCAGAACAATGTAAAATCAAGGTCAGAGTATACATTTGCAGCTGCCACTTGGCATTTGGGAAGCTGGCATTGAAAAGACACTATGATTGTGCCCCCACCTGCTTCTCCCTACCAGGAAAGTTGAAGAAGAGGCACCAAGATGTAGCCATAGGTTAAAAAGTCCTGGGTTTTCATGACCTTTCTTGACAGCAGTGAGCAGTCAAGAAGGAGATAGCAGATGTCCCTTCATCATATTTGATATTTCAGCATTCCTCACATGAGTGCATCTTACTAGTGGAACTCTGTCACCCCTATTTTCAGAGAAATTTGGAACATAAATATTTTACTTTTTTTATCTACCAGGAGAATAAAATGGAGGTAGAAAGAAAACCTTCCTTCAAGGGGCTAGATAATAGATATTTTTATCTTAGTGGGTCGTGTGGTCTTTATTGTCGCTATTCATTTTTACCACTGGGCAAAAACAGTCATAAAAGGTATAAGCGAATGAGCATGATTATGCTCTAATAATATTTTATTAATAAAAGTGGGTGGTAGGCTAGGTTTGACAAAGAGTCCTTAATTTGCCCACCTGTGAATTAGGCAAGTCAATCCATCATAATTGTCATAAATTCTTTTTAAAGATGAAGAAGCTAATAATCCTTTCTATTCATATTATTTAACTATTTCAGGTAAAACAGGCTCTTATTATTTTGATTCACATCCGTACTTTTTTCAGCAAACAGTGAGACTGAGCTTCTCTTTTTAAGAGAATTGTAATCTAAACAAGGAGATAAATGCATCCATTATTGTCGAAGATCATGACAAAAGCTTCAAGAATAGTGAAAAATGATTCAGAAGACAAGAAAAATTTTGATGGGATACATTTTATTGTGGAAGTAATTGTAGAAGGGTTTGAAGAAAAGCTGTAACTTTGACAGGTGAGGAGATTGTGGGCAAGGTGTAGGACTTAAAAGAACCTTGCAGATGGTACAGGAAACGTCTAGCTCCAAAATTAATCTGAACTGGTGACCTTCAAGAGTGTTAATAGAACAATGGTTAAATTACAGAGAATCTGAGATATTTGGATTAGATTTCTGGATTGGAAAGAAGCACTACTATTTTGTGGCACACACATTACTTCAGGAAGATTAATCTTCTCTTGTACAGAACTTTTTTTTTAGAGTTAGAAAATATTGCCGGGCCCGGGAGATAGCATGGAGATAAGGCGTTTGCCTTTCATGCAAAAGGTCATCTGTTCGAATCCCGATGCCCCATATGGTCCCCCGTGCCTGCCAGGAGCGATTTCTGAGCATGGAGCCAGGAGTAACCCCTGAGCACTGCCGGGTGTGACCCAAAAGCCAAAAAAAAAAAAAAAAAAAAAAAGAGAAAATATTGCCAATAAGAATCCCCATAGGACATTATCCCAAGGTGTTTGCATGAGAATGCAAAGGAAGCAGTATATTTAAATAGTAAGTACAAGAACACCTTGATTAATTTGTAGGCCTTGGAAACTTATAATGTGGGTAGAATAGATGAAGGAATTTAGAAAGTTAGGCATATGTATTTGCTTCTGTAAGAAAATAGATATGTCTAGCTTGGATATTGGGACATTAGGGAAAGAGAGTGCATTCTGGAGCAGACAACTGGAAGTGAGGGAGCTGCTACAAACTAGCAGGAACTAGATACTCCCAGAGATCTTGGATCTCTCAGAGTCCAGAAGGGCAGAAATCAGGGGGCTTAAATATTGAAAAATTAAGAGTCAGCTTTAAGAAAGAAGAGTGGAAGGGGTAGGCAGAGTGTCAGATGGATGGTAAATAAGAAGATTCAAATGGAGGCACTAGTTCCAGAGGAAATAAAGTATGGCAGGTGGCATTGCAGGCCCCAAGAAAGGACCTGAAATATATGCCTGGGCTGATATCACCAGGGCTTTCTGGCACCCTTCCTCATTCTTCCTCATCCATTTTCCTTCTTCTAGAAAGCCTGGCAGCTGAGTACATGCTTCTAAAAATTATAGTATCAGTAATAGTGTTTTGTACTTCTGGATAACTTCATTTGTGAGGTTGTTATCCCTTTTGGAACACATCAAATTAACAGAATGGGCAGCTAACAACAAGAGCATACAAAACCTGCCATTGTATCAATGACTTAATTGGAGATACAATAATTTTTATAAATATGCTTGCCACTGTACTCTTTTCTTT
>PVKC010023526.1:0-17258 GCA_004027635.1 Crocidura indochinensis
AGTAAGAAATAGTTAAAAACTCAATTTTTTAAAAATTCAAGTCAGTTTTCAATTTGGGAAGTGTTATTTTTAATGTGTTTTCCAGATTGCCCCTGAACTTCTATACTTTCTTTGTAATTGTCCAGAGTGTGCTTTTATTTTAATCATTTGATTCCTTTTACACCTATGGGAAAACCAAATCTGCTCTAACTTTTTATTCTCCAAAGCAACTAACCAAGTACTGATTATGTGATAGAGTTTGGCATTATGTCAATGTAAAAGTGTACCAGGAAGAGAAACAGATACAAAGATGACAGACAGATGAAGTATCTCTGATGTAAAACATCCCTTAGTGAAGGGAAGTTGGTAGTGCCATAAAAATTACTGAATGTAAAGTCCAATAACTGAGAACTAATACTACTAGTTTTTTTAAGAGAACTAGTGTGAAAAGAAGAAAATATTTCTATGATGATAAATATTTCAAAGAAACACTTTTTGCTTTCTATAATATATACAGTATTATCAAAGCAAATTTAGGCATTTATTACACAATATAAAAGAGAAATTTCCCAAATCTATTATCCTGTTTTTCTTTTGGTAAAATAAAAAAAATAAATAAAACCTTTTCACACAAAAAACTCGGCATAAAGATTTGACTGTTTTTAAATGCTAGACAATTTAATGATTTGATTCTAGCTTGGTAAATCACTAAGGTTTGTGAAAATTTTACAGCATAAAGGCAGAAAATGCTTAAAAAATCTTTTAAAAGTTTACAGTTTTAAATAACACATGCAATTTACAGGCATTTTATAGAGTGACTTAGGATCAATGGTTTTGACTTGACAATACTCATCCTGTTTTCATCACATGCCACCAAAATTGATTTTAAGGCTAGAATGTTAGGGGCTAGTATTTCCAAATACACACATTCTATATTAGTTTAAATTTTGGTTTTATTTTTTTCTCACAGATTTTGTCAGACAGCATAAAATGCCAAGATAGCACACTTGATAATAATCTTTGTGATTGCAGTAATAATGATATTGATTGACCATTTTTTTAAATTTGGAAAACTGCAAAACTGTTAACAGTTTCATGTTATATTGCTAGTTCATGTGATGAATAAACTTCAAAAATTAACTTAGCATTTGGCTGTTTGCTTTGTACATGGCTGTCCTAAGTTTGATCTGCCACATATATGATTCTGAGAGCCTGCTAGGAGTAATTTCTGAGTGCAGACCCTGGATTAAGCCTTTAGAACCATTAAATCATGAGAAAGTACTGGAATTCTTTTCAATACATTTACTGTCTTACCAATTTCTGCCAAGAGAGACAAAAGTAGTTAATCACGTTTGCACAGTTTACTGAACTCACCCCATGTGATGGGTAAGAGATCCAACCAAGTTCTCCTTGGATTGTCTTGGAATCCAGTAGATTCACTGAAATAAAGCAAAACCATAAATATACAGTTAAATATTATAGTCCTTCTCTTTGCCTCTGCTCAGTTAATGTAGTTTATTATTGACACAATATTAAAATATGGTTATTCATTTAATTATAATTACAAAATTACAATAGAAAAATAAACATCTTCATGTTTGACATGAAAAACATTAATAAAAATAAAAGTAAAATATTCTTTCTCCCCTTCTTATCTTCAGGTCACACAGATTTGTGCTCATTAATTCCTCTTGGAGAAGCTGGGGATGCCCTATGTAGTTCCAGTGATTAAAACCTGGTCTACCAGAAGCAACACCAGTTCCTTATCCACTAGTTTAACGAATTTTCTCCTTTATCTGCTTGTGCTAGATTATAAAAGTAGATTGATATTTTATATATGGATGATAATATCTATAGAATAACTGCAATTTTAAAGAACTAATAAAGTGCAAAAAATACATATTTTCGAAATGAATTCAACGAGTATCAAATTAATATATTTACATACATTACAAAACATTTATTTTTTATATTTTTATTTAAACATCTTGACCACATATTTGATTGTGATTAGGTTTCAATCATGTAAAGAACACCCCCTTCACCAGTGCAACATACCCACCACCAATGTCCCAAATCTCCCTCCATCCAACTCCACCCCTACCTGTACTCTAGACAGGCTTTCCAGTTCTTTCATTCATTCACATGGTTATGGTAGTTATCAGTATAGTTATTTCTATAACTGCACTCGCCACTCTTTGTGGTGAGCTTCATGAAGTGAGCTGGAAGTTCCAGCCCTCCTCTCATTATCTCTGAGGATTATTGCAAAAATGACTTTTATTTTTCTTAAAACCCATATATGAGTGAGACTATTCTCTATCTCTCTCTCTCCCTCTGACTTATTTCACTCAAGATGATAAGATTACATATACATCCTTGTATAGGAAAATTTCATGACTTCATCTCTCCTGATCGCTGCATAATATTCCATTGTGTATATGTACCACAGTTTCTTTAGCCGTTCGTCTGTTGAAGGGCATCTTGGTTGTTTCCAGAGCCTGGCTATTGTGAATAGTGCTGCAATAAATATAGGTGTGAAGAAGGGTTTTTTGTATTGTATTCTTGTGTTCTTAGGGTATATCCCTAGGAGTGGAATAGCTGGGTCGAATGGAAGTTCAATTTCCAGATTTTAGAGGAATCTCCATATTGCTTTCCATAGAGGTTGGACTAGACAGCATTCCCACCAGCAGTGGAAGAGTTCCTTTCTCTCCACATCTCCACCAGCACTAATTGTTCTCATTCTTTTTGTTGTGTCCCAATCTCTGTGGTGTGAGATGGTAACTCATCATTGTTTTGATTTGCATCTCCCTGATGATTAGTGATGAGGAGCAATTTTTCATGTATCTTTTGGCCATTTGTAATTCTTTTTTATCAAAGTGTCTGTTTATTACTTCTCCCCATTTTTTGATGCGATTAGATGTTTTTTTTCTTGTAAAGTTCTGTCAGTACCCTGTATATTTTGGATATTAGCCCCTTATCTGATGGGTATTGGGTGAATAGTTTCTCCCACACGATGGGTGGCTCTTGTATCCTGGGCACTATGTCTTTTCAGGTGCAGAAGCTTCTCAGCTTAATGTATTCCCATCTGTTGATTTCTGCTTCCACTTGTTTGGAAAGTTCAGTTCCTCCATGAAGATGCCTTTAGTCTCAATGTCATGGAGTGTTTTACCGACGTGTTGTTCTATATACCCTATGGTATCAGGTCTGATATCAAGGTCTTTAATCCATTTGGATTTTACCTTCATATATGATGTTAACTGGGGGTCTATGTTAACTTTTTTGGAAGTGGCTAACCAGTTCTGCCAGCACCACTTGTTGAAGAGGTCTTCCCTGCTCCACTTAGGATTTCTTGATCCTTTGTCAAAAATTAGGTGCTAGTTATGTCTGGGGAATATTGTCTGCGGATTCAAGCCTATTCCACTGATCTGAGGGTCTGTATTCCAATACCATGCTGTTTTGATAACTATTGCTTTGTAGTACATTTTAAAGTTGGGGAAAGTAATACTTCCCATACTCCTTTTCCTTAGGAGTGCTTTAGCTATTTGAGAGTGTTTATTGTTCCAGATGAACTTCATTGGTATTTGATCCACTTCTTTGAAGAATGTCATGGTTATTTTTAGAGGGATCACATTTAATCTGTATAATGCTTTGGGGAGTATTGCCATTGTAATGATGTTAATCCTGCCAATCCATGAGCATGATATGTGTTTCCATTTCCGTGTGTCCTCTCTTATTTCTTGAAGCAGGGCTTTATAGTTTTCTTTGTATAAGTCCTTCATGTCTTTGGTCAAGTTGACTCCAAGATATTTGAATTTATGTGACACTAATATGAATGGGATTACCTTTTTGATGTCCATCTCTTTCCTATCACCATTGGTGTATAAAAAGGCCATTGATTTCTGTGTTAATTTTGTAGCCTGCCACCTTGCTATATGAGTCTATTGTTACTAGAAGCTTTGCAAAACTTTTTTTAATTTACACATCTACAATCTTAATTATTACTCATGATAAAATATTGAGCATATTTTTTTAGGTATTTTACACACTACAACATCTCAGTATTTGTAACAAAATGACCCATGGAGATTAGACCACAGCCAAGATTCCCTTAAAATGCAACCACTTACCAGCTCTCACCGTTTTTATTTTTATTTGCTTTGTTTTTTTTTTTTTTTTGCACTGCAAAACTATTTACTAGATTTCAATTCCACTAATGACATTTTTAAAGAAGGCTGCCCAAGTGTTTGTGGAATTAGAAAAACAGAAGAAATAAATCAGAGTAGATCTAATTTCTATCTGAAAAAAAAAAAAGGATTTGAAAAACAATTTGGAGCACAACTATAGACCAAGAGGAGGTCAATTCAGAACATTAAGGGCACTCAATGCCATGTCCAGAGTAAAATCTCCATTAAGAAGAAAGAACCCACTTGTCCTCTGAAAACTGAATATAGCAACCAAAGGGTTTTTTGTTTGTTTGATTTTTATTTGTTTTTGTTTTGGGGCCAACCTCCGATAACGATTAGGGGTTATTCCTATCTATGCGCTCAGAAATCGCACCTGGCTCGGGGACCATATAGGATGCTAGGGATGGAACTGAGGTCCTTCCTACGTAAGCTGCTTGCAATTGCTCCAACCCCTAGATTTTAAACTTCAACACATTTAGCTGGGGCTGTAGCGATAACACAATAGTAGGTCGTTTGCTTTGCACGCTGCTGACCCACGAAGGACCTAGGATTAGTCCCCAGTGTCTTAAATGGATCCCTGAAGTCAGGAATCATTTCTGAACAGATAACCAGGAGTGACCCTGAGCGTCAAAGGGTGTGGCCCTAAAACAAACAAAACAAACAAACAAAACAAATTTAGCAGACAAAATTTGGTAGACAGATTACCATCTCCTAAGACCTAAGACAATTAGTGCTGACTCATGAAACACCAGAACCTATGACCACAAAACAAGTTCAATAAATTAACTAACAGAGGAGGTTAACTGTATTCAAAATAAAGAATATGCTTATATTTTGAGATAATAAAAGTTTCCAGCACACCAATAAGAAATTTTACAGATTTTAGCAACTGAAATATCTTGTCTGATCATGATGGAGAAGCTACGGGTATACAAAAGGTATCAGTGACTTTAACATATTATAATATTTCCATGGAAGCCCTTTCTTTCCTTTTGAGCTATTGGTATTAAGTCTATACAACTGTTAAATATCAAAAAATAAGTACCCATGACATGTACAGGGGTCTCTGATATACAATTATTATAAAATAACTATTGTAATAAAAATGATTTCCTTTAAAACTATTCAAGTAAGTTGGGATGCAGCAATAGTGCAGTAATAGGGCATTTGCCTTGCACGCTGCCAATCTAGTATGAATCTCGGAGTCCCTTATGGTCCCTCGAGCCAGGAGCGATTTCTGAGCACATAAACAAGAGTAACCCCTGAATGTCACTGAATGTGGTCCAAAAAGCAAACAAACAAAAAATTATTCAAGTAAGTCAAAAAAACGGGAACACTGAAACAATTTCTATGATCTAAAACAATATCTTTTTTTTGGGGGCCACACCCGGTGACGCTCAGGAGTTACTCCTGGCTATTCGCTTAGAAGTCGCTCCTGGCAGACACGGGGGACCATATGGGGAACCGGGGGATTGAACCGCGGTCCGTCCTAGGTTAGCGCAAGCACCTTACCTCCAGCGCCACCGCCCGGCCCCCCTAAAACAATATCTTGACACCAATTTTCAGACAGAGACACCACAAAAAGAAAACTATCAATCAAAATTCATGATGAATAAGACGTTAAGATCACAACAAAGTAAAATCTAGACAGATCCAAAAATGCATCAAAAGATCATGTAGCAAGTAGGATTATTCTGAAAATAAAAGGATTACTTAATATTTTCAAATCAATTAATGCAGCACAACATATTTATACATAGGGGATAAAAGGCATATGATCATATCAGCACATGATCCAACACACGTTCATGACAGGTTCTCAATATAATGCTTATAGAGGAAACTTTCATCAATATAGTTATAATAATTTACCACAAGAAGCAATAATAATCAGGGATTACTAATAAGTGAAAAACCAAAAGCCTTTCTTCTAAGAACAGACACTGGGGGCCAGAGAGATTACATGGAGGAAAGGCATTTGCCTATCATGCAGAACGTCATTGGTTCAAATTTTGGCATACCATATGATCCCCTGGGCCTACCAGGAGCAATTTCTGAGTGTGGAGCCAGGAGTAACCCCAGAGTGCTGCTGGGTGTGACCCAAAAACCAAAGAAAGAAAGAAAGAAAGAAAGAACAGACATGGATGGGGTTAACTATTCTCATCACTATAATTCAATATAGCATTTAATTGATATATGAATTAAGAATTATTGCAAGCATTCAAATTTTCAAATAAATAAAATTCATTATTTATAAGATGATATTAAACTTAGAAAAATTCAAACACTTTATAAAAAAACTAAAATAATACAATTTTATAGCAAAGTGTAAAGATATGAAAGAGAACAATTTTTTTGTTTGTTTTTTTGGGGGGCCACACTGGATGCTCAGGGATTTCTACTGGTTATGCGCTCAGAAAAAGCTCCTGGGTTGAGGGGTCCATATAGGATGCCGGGGGATCAAACTGTAGTACGTCCTAGGCTAGCACTTGCAAGGCAGTTAGATGCCTTACCTCTAGCACTACTGCTCTGACCCCAAAGAGATCAAATTTTCAAAAATACTATGCATAATTGTACCTCAAAATCCATAAATCTGGGGTCAAAGATATAGTACAGTGGTAGGTCATTTGCCAAAAATACAGCTGACCCAAGATGGACCTGGGTTCGATCTCCAGCATCCTATATAGCCCACCAAGCCAGGAACGCTTTCTGTCTAAGCACATAGCCAGTACTAAACCCTGAACTCACCAAAAGAAAGCAAAAATAAAAACAACAACAAAAAAAAAAAAACAAAAAACCCCACAAATCTTGGAATCATATTTTTAAAAAGGTGAAAGATAAAGAAAGTAAACTATAAATCACTACTAAGAGTATTTAAAGACATGAGGAAATGGCTACTAATATCCCCAGCATTATTTAAAGACATAGACCAAATAATCTTTAAATTTTTATGGAGTAATTAAATCCTTCAAATAGCAAGAAATTCTAGGATAAAGGAAGATGGGAATCTTATCTTTCTGCAATTTAAAGTTCTATATAAAGTTATACTAATAAAGATACTTTAACACTGTAATAAAAACAGTGCCAGATGAATGAAACAATGTATAAATTAAAGACAAATTCCCAGTTATATAGCTAGTTCATCTTCACCAAAGAAACAAAGTATATGAAGTGGAGCATGGATAAAACTCCAATTCAATAAAAGGTGGTTGTAAAACTGATCAGTCATATGTAAAAATCATAAATGCAGACTTTTCTTGAACCATGAAAAATGTTAATGCTAATTGGATTAAAGACATTTGTACCTCTGTATCAGACCTGATTTCATAAATTATATTGAGAGCAGTATCAAGACAGTATTAAGACAGCGAATCTAGAAGTATCATCAATGATAATACTAGCCAAGCAAATGGAAACAAATATAAACAAATGGGACTACATAGAATAACCAAATTTCGGCCGGGAGATAGCATGGAGGTAAGGCGTTTGCCTTTCATGCAAAATGTCATCGGTTCGAATCCCGGTGCCCCATATGGTCCCCCGTGCCTGCCAGGAGCAATTTCTGAGCATGGAGCCAGGAGTAACCCCTGAGCACTGCTGGGTGTGACCCAAAAAAACACACACACACATACAAAAAAAAAGAATAACAAAATTTCCATACTGCATGAAACAATAACCAGTACAAAAAGACATTGCACAGACTGGGAGAAAACATTAATCTTCCACACATCTGATAAAGGATTTCATCATATATATATATATATATACATATACATATATATATATATATAAAACACTTGTAAAATTTAACAAGAAAAATGAACTTATAAAATATGTGGCAAAGATAAACAGAAATTAATAAATTGTTGAATATACAGATGGACAATAAAAATATGAAAAATATTACTGCAGTACTTATCAGATAAATGTAAATCAAAATATTGAGTTAGAGAGGATTATACACATGAACAAAGGGTACAAAACAACCAGTGTTGACATGGGTATGAAGGAAGAACAACCTTCATTCACTGCTGATATTTCAATTACTTCAATCTTTTTGGAAAACCATAAGGACAGTTCTCATAAAATCTAAAACTTGAGCTTCCATATGACCCAGAAATATCTCATTTTGTCATCTACCAAACACATTTTTATTCATGTAATCATTGTAGCCCTATTCATAAGAGATAAATAGCTAGATAAAGAAATAACAATTACAGACTCAAATATCCACATACAATGATACTATACATGGTATATGAAACAAAGAAATCATACAGTCCTTCCACTAAACATGTGGGCCTGGAAAGTATCATAGTGAGTAAAGTTAGCCAAAAGGAAAAGGAGATAAACAGAACATTCTTTATCATATGCTAATATGTGACATATAAAGAAACATAGTAACAGTGTAAAAAATGATCAAAGGCAAGAAAACCTAAGAAGTTGTGTGAGTATATTGTGCCAGTGTGAAGGCATATGAAAGTATGATTGCACAGTGGTGGAGGGAAATTAAGAATATAGTTGAGAGAAGTAGACACTGGATGAGGGTCAGATACTAGAATATTACATGATATATATAAGTATATATATATCATATATATAAATAATATATATTTATATGAAACACTGAACATTAACAAATCTTTGAATAAACAATTATAATAATTTTAACAATATAAAAATCAATTCGATATGTCAAATATAGCACACTAAATCAAAGTTAATATAATGCAAACATAACTGTAAAGGCAAAAAGGTTCTTCCAAATAAAATAAACCAAATTAAAAGTTTCAAAAATTATTGATGAATATTCTACATAATGAAAACGCACTGAATAAACTAAAGCTTCTATGGGAAACATAACAATCAAGCTTAATATGACAAGAGGGTAACATAAGAAGGAACTTTTCATTAAGGACTGAAATAAAAGAAATTCAGAAAAAAGTGAGTAAAACCTTTGGGAATGATAATAATTCACTAAAATAGGAAAGTCACTTAATAGGTTTACCAGGAAGTAAAAAGAAAACAAAATAACTATTAAAGTAAGTAATAACCTGAATCCTAGAAAAACTTCAGGGAAAAAAACTAAGAAATTCAGAATGCTGAACAAACACCCACATTTTGAAATACAAGACATATTGCATGCCTTGTTACAATATCATATTTTAAAATTATTAAAATGTAAAACATTTAAACCTTCTAAGAGAAAACTATGCTAACAAAGGTATACAGTCAAACTATCATCATTATTCTCCATTAGAAACTCTATAGGCTTAGAGAAAATTTGTAACATTTCCAAAATAATTAAAAGGAAAGCAAAAACTTCTAATTAAAAATACTCTATCCTGCAAAGTTACCTTACAAATATGATAGAAAGTGTTTAAGACAATACTAATGCATCTGCTTTGCATGGAGAGATAAAATAAATACCAAACACTGACCATCATGTATGA
Source organism: Crocidura indochinensis (assembly GCA_004027635.1). Taxonomy (NCBI): domain Eukaryota; kingdom Metazoa; phylum Chordata; class Mammalia; order Eulipotyphla; family Soricidae; genus Crocidura; species Crocidura indochinensis. The sequence continues at coordinate 9,617 of PVKC010023526.1, forward strand.
TACAAAAAAATTCCTATGTCTCTCTCATAATCCTTATAATCACGTAAAAATTTGTGATCTCTTGTATGTAGAAGTATGATTGAGGCATTATAAAATGTCTGAATATTTGTTAAGCCACAACAAATGTGCAGCATCCCATAAGTAAAACCATGTTTACAACAGCAACAACAAAAGTTATGTAAAGGGAACAACAAGAAAATTCAAATATGATGGATAATAAGATTTTCCCAATAAAAAATTGTTATGAACATATCGCTTACACTACAAGAAATACTGAAAAGTATACCTGTAAAAAGTAACACAAATCTATGTTTGCTGATAAGTAGATATGTAGATTCTGAAATGTAGCAATAAATTGGGCAAATAGCAAAATCATCAAGGGAGAATATAAACAACATATCAAAAAACATAATTTGTTTAATCTAAGAAAAATGAGTTAATATGAAACCCATATATCAATAATAACTGTGAATGTGAGTTATTGAAAGTCATCAATATGAAGATACAGAGTAGCTGCATCAAGTAAAATAGAGTTGTCTATTTTATTGATAAAAGAAATGCATATAGGTTTTATATATAAGTATATATAGAGATTGATAGATTATAGATTTAGATAGATAGATAGATAGATAGGTAGAGAGATAGATAGATAGATAGATAGATAGATAGATAGATAGATAGATAGATAGATAGATAGATAGATAGGTAGAGAGATAGATAGATAGATAGGTAAGTAGACAGATACACAGGCAGTAAAAGACTGAAGTAAACTATTTATTTTTTAATTAAAATTTTGTTTGTGTTTTGGGCCTTATCTGGTAGTAGTCTGTGCTTACTCTTGGTTCTATGTTGAGAGATCAATCCTGATGGGATTCAGTAGACCCTATGTAGTGCCAGGAATTTAACTTGTGTTTGCTGCATGCAAGACAAACTTTACCCCTGTACTATCTTTACAACCCTGAAGTGAACAATTTAAAACCAATTAAAAATAATGAAGAACAAATCAAAACCAGATTTTAAAAAATCAGTGGCATAAAGACAAAATAGAATACTATTCAGTCATTAAAAATGTTGAAGCCTTGTGGCTGAGTGAAAATACAGCAACTAGGATGTATGTGTTAGAGCCAAGAGTCTCTAACACAATTGTATGTATTAGAGCCAGGAGTTCACCCTGTTTATAGCCATGTGTGGCCTCAAAACACATAAAACCAAATACAAAGTTAGTCTTTTAATATTTCATGGGTAAAACTTATGGAGTGTATACTAAGTGAAATAAATCAAGAAGTAAATACAAATTACAAGATATTCTTATTTATTTAGAGATAAACCAAAACACTTGACCTGGAAAAACTCGACAAAAGAAAATTAATAAGGGGCCGGAGAAATAGCATGGAGGTAAGGTGTTGGCCTTGCATGCAGAAGGATGGTGGTTCGAATCCCGACATCCCATATGGTCCCCTGAGCCTTCCAGTAGCGATTTCTGAGTGTAGAGTCAGGAGTAATCCCTGAGAGCTGCCAGGTGTGACGCAACCCCCCCTCAAAGGTAACTTAATAAAATAGGATAATAAAAAGGAAGTGGATGGGTGAAGGGAATGTATAAAGATTAATTAAGACAGTCTGGTGGCACTAGATCTTTCCTTGTTGGTTTGATAAGACAGTTAAAGATGCTAAATAAAAATCAATACACATTCAGAGGTCAAAATTATAAATGAATGTAAACCAGCAATTATGAAAAAATGTTTTAACAGGAATTTTAAGAGAAATCAATGAAAAATGTGTTATTTTGTTTTGTTTGGGAGTCATGTAGTGGCTCCATTGCTTTAGTGATCCAACCCTAAAAAGGGACTGAAGCAGTGATACCATGATAATTAAAAAAACAAGACAGACATAAGGGAGAAGAGCATGGGGTCAGGGACTTCCAGTCTTTAGGACTGAGAGTCACTGACTGTCCTCCCTGTATGATTTTTATTGACCAGACTCAATCAACTTGGGGGGATCAACATAGTTAACAGACAAATGTACTGATCTAATACTTAACATGCCTGTGTCGTTCTCTAATCAAGAATACATAGGTCTTTACATCTCAAAAAGAGGTGGGTGAAAGAAAGAGGAAGCTAGGCAAATATCTCTGATTTGGAGTAAGTAGGGTGTGTGCTCGATATGTTTAGCTACAGAGCCACTCCTGGAAATACACAGGGCTTACTCTTGTCTCTGCTTTCAGAAATCACTCCTTACACATTTCAGTTGACTTCATTTAGTGATGGGGGATCAAGTCCACGTGAAAGGCATGTAATGCAATGACCCTGCCTACTGCATAAACCTACTGGTCTAATTAGCCCTAATTAGAAGTAATTAAATTTACAGAAAACAAAATGATAGTTGCTGTATGATATTGAACATAACAATTATCTTTGAACAAGTATACCCTAGGATATCAATTTGGAAATTAATACTATGAATTATTATGTTCAACTTATTATTCAAAACAATTTTAAAATGCTACATAATGATACAGATATTTCAGATTCTTTAATGTTAAAAAATTTAAATTTTAAGAATACATTATCATCATCCAAGCATATTATCAACTTTCATTCTGAATAAAATGCACCTTAGTTAATTGTTCCATTAGATCAGTCATCTGTTGACTTTTTTGAATTATAATACATATATTTTACATAGTAAATTTGGAATATTAGAATTAAAAAGCCATTAAATCATATTTTCTTTGAGTAGTTAAATACGCAACTGTATTTTTGTAAGAACTGAACGTATGCTGCATGTTTATTATGTGTTATCTCCTATGCTAAATTGAGGGATTTGGTGAATTTCAATATTTATAAAAAGAGGAAATTAGTTTTATGGAAAGTACTCATGAATGGTATCTTTATCAAGTAGATTATGCTTTGGAATATAGGTACTGCTTCAAACACAGAATATGATTAAGTTTTCTTTGATAATGTTGATGGGAAATGCAAAACTATTATCACATCACATTTAGTTTCTAGTTGAAGAGACATAGTTAAATCAAAAAGAGATGTCATTTTGGAAATTAGAATAAATATGACAGATTAATTCAACTTATTATATTTAGTCATAAATTGAATTTGTGTTATCCAGTTAGCAAAAACACAATTATCACCACTACTGATTCTGCTGTCGTTAAACATAAATATATGATTATTTCTGGCTTAATTATCTTATACTATACTGTGATTACCAAATATATATTAAAAGCTATGTGCTTATAGGTAATATAAGCATTTTGTTTTGGGTAAAACTAATACATTACTGACTTGCCATTTTGGTTTTTAAATTATATTTAAATCAACCTCAGTGTATGACATAACAAAAAGAATTGTGACATCAAATCATTTTTCAGGGGTGGAGAGCTCCCAAGTAGCTCTCATGAAGTTCAAGTTTCAATCCTGGAGACCCTTAATCAAACTGCACTTGCCTCGATGTCCAGAGAATAGAACCAGCATTGTGCTGCCACTTGAAGTAATGTTGGGAGTTCCCAGAGCCTCATACGAAGGCGTATGGGCCTAATACTCTACTTAGCAATTCCCAGATCCCCTGAGTCTCAGAGATAAACCTCGAGCCTCTACATGCAAGGCATGTGTTCCAGCCCTTTTAGCTGTTTTCCTGACCCCTCAAAATCTTTTTAAAAACAGTTGTTTTGTCCAAATTTTTATTTATGGTTATATAGGCAATATGGTAGGTGAATAAACAATGAAATCTAAGAAGTTTAGCCATTTTAAAATGAAGATGGATAAAGCAGGACTTGTTCACATATAATCAAGTAGAAATGGTTGAGACAAGTAGTAGAAACTACTGAAATATGAAAATAAACCTGCAGTGAATTATTTCCCAGGTTATATCAATGAAATCTAGCTTTGAAGTTCATCTTGAAGAGAATACAAGGTTTGGTATTGGCTGTTAATACTTGGTTACTTAAAAGAATCTTAATCACTGATGCTTTTTTCTGTCAAATGAAAGATGTAGATTGATATTTACCCTGAGAACCAATCATTTCCTTATCACGAGTTCTGCTATTCAAATGTCAGAACGGAGGACAGTCAGACATTAGATGCTATAAAAATTATATTAGTATAATTTGAATGATACGTTATAACATGGACTATTTTAATAAATGAGAAAATAATTTCACAATTATAATTTTAATAAAAAGAAAACTTTTTTCTTAAGAAAAAGTGTATATATAAACTTATTCATTTAATGCTACCTTTTGCTGGATTTTTCTAAAATATAGAATTTTCTAGATTTTTATAATTTGAAAAATAACTTTAATATGTTGACTTTAAGGTTATTTTAATATCACCTTTTGAGAGATGCTGGCATACACTCTCAAAGTGATCTAAAGTGGAAATATTTTACACATTAGAATTCATTTGAAATTTCAATTAAAATTTTTATGGCAATAATGTATTTGGAATTTACAGAATAAGGTTAATATAGTTAGGGTTATACTTTCATTTACAAGTAGTCCATTGTCTACTTTTACTACGTTTTAAAAATGTGTGAATATAGTATGATAATAATATCCAGAGACAATAGAGATAAGGACCAGGAAGTCCAACTTATGATATGAAGCATGCCACAACAACTACCATGACAATGATAGAGAGAGAGAGCAACTATCATGACAATGATAGTGAGGAGAGAGAGAGAGACAGAGACAGAGAGACAGAGAGAGAGACAGAGAGACAGAGAGAGAGACAGAGAGACAGACAGACAGAGAGAGGGGGGTGCAGAAATGACTGTCTCAGAGACAGGTGTGGGGAAAATAGAAAACATTGGTGAAGGGTAGTATACATTCTATGACTAAAACCCAACAACCAACATTTCTGTAACCATGATGCTTAAGTACATTATTAAAAATTAAAAAATAAAAATGTGTAAATAACAAAGGGATTTGTTTTCAGCAACAGCAAGGAAATACATATTTACCTTCCTTTAATAATATTTCAGGAAGGCTCTAAAGTATTGACCAAGAGAAATGTTGTATTTGATGAGAAGTAAGTGGTTTATAATAGAATAAAGAGTTAAGAACAAAGTAATAAACTGGCTCATCTTGGCTATAAGTACTTTTGGAAACAGGAAAATTTCTGCTACTAAACTTCACTGTCACAGTTTAAATTGTAAATTAAGATACCCTGGTGAAGAACTACAGTGACAATACAATAGGCAGGTCGCATGCCTTGAATTTATTTAAGCCAGGTTTGATCACCAGCAAAACACTCCAAATTTCTGTCTGGAGTTTTCTGTGAGTTAAAGCAATGTGTAATCACTGAGCAGCACTGTCAATGCCCCCAAACCAACAGATGCAAAAAAAAAAAAAAAAAAAAAAAAAAAAAAAAAAAAAAAAAAAAAAAAAAAAAAAAAAAAAAAAGAGGCTCTGTCATCATATTATTTCTATCTTCTATTATAATTCAGAGTTATAGTCAAATGTCTATTTATGCTTATTTTACATTGAGAATGTCATTAAGAATGTTTGTCCCAAGAATTTATACCAATTTCATTTCTTTATGCTAAAAATACATGACAGGTTTTTCAATAAACCCTATCCTTAATACAAAACTTTGAAACAAATACATCAAGTAATATATTAAAAGCTTTATATGATAAATTATGGATTTTATAATTATATAATATAATAATTTTATAATTATGGATTATAGAAAATCACGGACATTTCAATATTTTACCTAGTATATCTAAGTTCTTATTTATAGTGACTAATTTTCCACATGCAAAGATTAAGATTTCAACTAATGTTCCTATTTTGTATATTTTGTCTGTTATATAATATAAATATGCTGTGCTAATTTAAATTTAAATGTCAGGGGGCCCGGGAGATAGCATGGAGGTAAGGTGTTTGTCTTTCATGCAAAAGGTCATCGGTTCGAATCCTGGTGCCCCATATGGTCCCCAGTGCCTGCCAGGAGTAACCCCTGAGCACTGCCGGGTGAGACCCAAAAACCAAAAAAAAAAAAAATTTAAATGTCAGTTTCTCACTGAAGTGGTATATTTCTATTATTCCATATACTCTACAGTGATTCTACACTTATTTTATAAAATCAAGTTATAGAAAATTATCAATGATCATTTAAGTACCGGTTTAATGGCAAGAAAAATTTACGCTCTAATAGTTGTGTTTTGCTAAGCTTTTTATGAAACCTTGAGTTATAATATGACTTTATAGTCACTTATAAAAGCTGTACAACCAACATAAAAGAAAATAAACTCATACTTTATACATCTTGTTTTTATTAAAAATATTGATATTTATCTTAGTGTTCACAGCATTGGTATTAATTGTCCCACAGGCATTTCTTGTATTGGTCATTTTGTAATTTTTGTTATGACTTAAAGAGAAGTTTTTCTCTAGGTTATAAACAAGGAGTATCTTTAAAGTCTGTTCCTGGCTGATACTTACATGACATCAATAAAAGAAAAAGGTAAAGGAGATTATAAACTTTATTTAGAGTGGTGTACTTCGTTCTGTAATACCTTGGTCAACTACACAGTTGAATCAAGAAATAAAAAAAATATTAAAGAACTCCTCTAAACTTGTGTTTTTATTTTAATCTTTACATATCAGTTTATGCTATAAAGAAGAAATTTCAGGAAATCAAAACATTGTTGATTGTTTTTATATTACAAAATAACCTATCTACTAAGATTGTTTATTTAGTTTTATAGAACTTGTAGACTTTTTGTTCTATTTAGTTATATCTAAACACAATTAAAATCATTTTAGGTGCTAAGAATTAAACTTTGAGTATCATAGATGTACAGCATGTCATTAAGGCATATACATTCCATATCCCAAAATATTTTAACATATACATTTCTAAGAGATTAAACATTATAAAGTCTTGTTTAGAATATAAATGAACCCAATTTTAGTCAGTTAGACTTGTGCTACTTGACTTTCCTAAAAGTGATACGATTTGTGAGAAATTATGGTAATTTGTTACTGTCACAATTCTGTCATATATATTTATTGTCATAAATAAGTCACCTTTCTATCTTATTTATATAATGCAAAAAAATTTCAGGAAGATGTGGTAAAACATTAACTTATCATTAGTAACTTTACCTCCTGGGCATACATTTGTATGCCAATGCAATCTTTGACAACCATAGGGAGAACTCCCTGAAACCAAAACATGTAGTTTCACAATTACATGTTAGCGTTTTTATACCTATAGCAATTCAAGGAAATCATAAAAATATGTACTAAAATTCCCCAAAAACCACAAAAGAGAGTGAGACAAGAAGCTCAAAATAATCTTTTTTAATTTATTTATCCTATTACTATTTTATTTTTCTCTTACCTAGTTTTTGCCGACCTTCTCATTTTGGTGTAGATATAGAAGTAGTAGTCCATTATTTTCCATATATATACTTTTTCTTTCTTCTTTTCTCTTTGATTTTTTGCGCTCTGTCATGTTTTTTATCTCAAGACCATGGCAATTATGTGGTGCATATCTTTACTGCTACAATGCTCACTAGATGTCATATTTGATATGTCTCTGTAAAATGTTGTGGTGTTTCACCTTTTCTTTTCCCCTTCTCTCAAACAGAGGATGAGAACTGCTAGAAGGACTCTGCC
>PVKC010023527.1:5713-17338 GCA_004027635.1 Crocidura indochinensis
AGCAACTTTCTAAGCCTCAAAGCATTTATCTTAAGCATTGGAGTTTTCAGCAGTATTGCCAGAGGTGTTTGTTTTTACAAAAGCTTCAGTAAAATTCTTAAAATTTGAATTTAGACCTGAACAATAATAACATAAATGTACTATTGTTTGCCTTTCTTTATATAATGATCAACTCCTCCATGCTTTCCTATCTATTGGTGAGCCATTCTCTAGACTACTTTTCAAAAATAAGGTTAAAGAATGCTATAACATCAAGTTTATATGTATGCTTTGGCTTAAAGACTCTATTTTTACTTTTGTTGGCCCAAATATAGAAATTATCTCCTCCCATTTCCCTCTCCTCAATTAGCTGCCAATGGTCTGGAACTTAACGATTTTACCTCATGTGATTCTATTTGTTTGTAATCCTATATTCAACATTGTACTGAAGTCTGTTAAACATTGATAAGCCGGTTTTTATACAGCAGGTCCTCAGAGAGCGTTGCACTAAAATGCTGTAAAGGCTGGATTAGGTTTAGGTATTGTAAGGTGGTTTTGAGACATTTTCCCAGTGTCTATTCTTCCAAAGGTGCCAAATCAACTTGGCCTTGATTTAATATAGCTAAAATTGTAATGTAGAGCTGACTTGGAGTCTCACATACTTCAATATGAGTTCTTTTTGGAGTTGATTTAAACTGCTCTTTTTAAAAAAAAATTGCAAACAATGGAACATCATTGTGTAGTTTCTCTGAAACACTGAATTGTTTGCCAAAATCTGAAGTTTGTTTCATTGCTATTCAAGTTATAGCTTGTTTCTGTTATCTTGTGCCGGTGTTCTAACAACTCTCATCTCATACTGTCTTAATGTAGTAATGAGTTATATTGTGTTGATTTCCCTATGAGAAGTACAGAATTACAGTAATCCTGCATTCCAGAGATAACCACTATTAACTTGTTTTATATCTTTCCCATGTTTGTTTTCAATTCATAGGCAAACATTTTGAAAATAGAAATGGTATTCTATGACTGAAACCCAACTACGAACATTTTTGTAACCAAGGTGCTTAAAAAGAAATTATTAAAAAACAAAACAATAAATTAGTAAAAATGGCACTGTTTACTGGCTATTTCATAATCTGCTTTAAAATACTTGTAACATTTTATTCATTAGAGAATATATATTCATGAAGTTTATTTTAAGCATGATAAAAATGAACCATTTTAATCTACAAAGTAGGTCAAATATTAGTTAAAGGCTTGCTGCCATATGAATATGAATCCTTCGTTTTACAAAGATAACTGCTTCTTTCAGTTTCATATTTATCATTTTTTTTGGTTTTTGGAGCACACCAGTGACACTCAGGGGTTATCCCTGGCTATGCACTCAGAAATCACTCCTGGCTTGGGGGACCATATGGGACGCCAGAGGATCAAGCAAACTGGGGTCTGTCCTAGGCTAGCACAGCAAGTCAGACACCTTATCACTTGCACCACCACTCTGGCCCCTCATTCTCTTTCTTAATGTATGCATTTAGCATATTGATATGTGTCCTAAATATTTGGAGTGGTATTTTAAACTTATATGAGTCATAATGTATATAATCTTTTTGACTCATTTATATTTTAATATTTTCAATTGGTAAGAACATCTGCTGTTCTGTTGTTCTGACTGGTATTTAGTATAATATCATACATTTTCTTTGCCTTATTTCGAGATTACAACCCAATTTATAATTATCAATAGGAAGATAAAGTAAATATTTCATCCAAAAGAGATTTCATTAAGATTTAGCAGAAAATAGCTTGAAAAGAACAGTTCACCTTTGAATCTTTATCTACTTTTCAAAAACAGTGATTCATCTGGAGGGATACAGCAGAAGGTAGGGTGTTTGCCTTGCATGTGGTCGACCCAGGTTCTATTCCCTGCACCCCATCTGGTCCCCTGAGTTCTCCTCGAGTGACTCCTTAATGCAGAGCCAGGATAAATCTTTGAAGAACACCAGGTCTGACCCAAAAAGAAAAATAAAGTAGTAACACTTTACAAGCTTATTAATCTGTAGTTAAAAATAGATATATTGAAGGATGGTTCTACCTGGTTATTTTGAAAGCATAGGAATTTTATTCTTTGAGAAACTTTTCTAAATTTCTGAAACTAATTACTCTCAAAATAAGATTGAATTTTTTATATAGTGTTACCATTTTTACTGAATGTTGTCCATTGGATGAGTGCTTAAATCCTGCATACAGAGCTTCTTTCTATCAAGGTGTATTTTCCTTCACACAACAATTCTTTAGTGAATTCTCATATTGTGGTTTGTGATAGAAACATGGTAGCTGTAGTAATTTTTTTAATAGGAAGAGGCTTATCTTAATTTTTGTTCTAAACCAGTGTACATATGGATATTATTTCTACCTGCCTCCAGGTTCAAAGGAGCAAACATTTCTCCAGTAAGGGATTCTATCAGAAATTGATATATAGTTACATAAATATAATAATTTCAGTATGATAGAATATGCTTTCACAAAGAGATCTATATATAACCCTATGACCATTAGCTTGTAAATGTTCACAAAGTTTATATTTAACCAGCTCTTAGTGATGTCTCCAGCTTTAATAGCTTTTTCATTAAATTCAGATTTATTAACAGGAATGTTAAATATTGTTTTTGCATATTCACCTCTATCATTTTTATGCTTCTTCATGTTTTATGTGATTTTTATCACTTTTATGCTGATATATAATTTTTCCTGGTTTCATCTTACAAATGTTTAATTCTGAAAAATAAAGTTTGAATGTCATGTTTAATATTTTCCTTTTGATATGGACTTCAGATAGTTTTAAGAAGTCTCCTCTCCTAGAATATCCTCTAATCAGGGGTCCTCAAACTTTTTAAACAGGGGCCCAGTTCACTGTTCCTCAGACCATTGGAGGGCCAGACTATAGTAAAAACAAAAATTAAGAACAAATTCCTATGCACACTGCATACATCTTATTTTCATGTGAAGAAACAAAATGGGAACATACAATATGTGGCCCGCAGGCCATAGTTTGAGGACCAGTGCTCTAAATCATATTTAATATTTTCTTCACAACTAATTACAATTTTCTGTTTTATTTTTAAATTTATAATTTAATCGTAATTATGTCTACAAGGGTGATAAAACTATGATTTTAATATTTATTTTATATAAAAAGTCAGTTATTCCAATATCATATCCTGATTTTTTTTTCTACTTAACAACCATTGTATATTTCAGGTCTAAGCCTTTTTTTTTTGTTTTTTTTTTGGGGGGGGGTCACACCCGGCAGTGCTCAGGGGTTACTCCTGGCTCCATGCTCAGAAATTGCTCCTGGCAGGCACGGGGGACCATATGGGGCACCGGGATTTGAACTGATGACCTTTTGCATGAAAGACAAACGCCTTACCTCCATGCTATCTCCCGGGCCCCAGGTCTAAGCCTTTTACTATAAAACATGATACCCCAAATTTCAGTGACCTGGTATAGAATGGTTGATTCTGGTCAGTCCTTTATTGTCCAAATATTGCTCCCTATCACATCTACAGGAAGCCACTATAGTATCTTCTTCCTTCTTATGGAAGAAAAAGGTTATGAGAAGGAATGCCAAATTGCTAAGCACTTTAATTTAAAAAATGATCTCTTCACAACTCATGCTTTTAGTGAAAACTGATTATTGTAGCTCTATGTAGAACATGGTACAAAGAGCCATTGTTCCTTGATGGACAGCAGCTGGCCTCCAGCAGTATATCATTATATTGAGGCATATGGGTTTTGCAGTCTTCAGCTAGCATTCTCAGCTAAGTCAAGGTTCCATTAATTTTTCTATCTGGTACTATAAATCTGTACATCTTTTTAATCTTATTTTTTATCTTACCAATTATATGTCTCTTTGTCAAGTATTACAAGAGAAAGTAACTCCTTTATTGGAAAGCATTGACTATATACAGACATACATATTGGGCTTAAAACAGTTAATATTCTTATATAATGACTTCAGTTAGCATTGTAATATCTGCTTACATGTACTTATGTGCCGTTCAATCTTCTTTTCAGTATTATTCTAAATAATCTAAAATTAAAAATATTTATTTCTAGTGATTTTGTTCTGTTAATGCTTATCTCATTTTCATTATTCTAAACAGTCATTTCTAAAATGTTTGTGTTCTCTCTAATATGAATAAACATGTAATTTTTAATATAAATCTTATATTTGGATACTTTGGTTTGAATTTTTATTAATTTTGATAAATTATATTTACTTTGAGGGTATCTTTGGAAATCATGTTACATAAAAATAATAGGATTTGTCTCAATTCTATTTTCTCTTTGCCTTTTTGTGTGGCTGTTATGGGGTCATACCTAGCAGTGCTCAGAATTTACTCCTGGCTTTAAACCCAGGGATCACTCTTAGTAGAGTTTATGGGATTATATAGGATTCTGAGGATGAAACTTGGGTTGGCTATGTACAAATGCTTGCTCTACCTTATTGTACCATCTACCTGGCCTTATGTCATTGCTTATCAAAGTAAAATAAAAGTAGTTCATGTTTTGCTTCTCATTTAATAATTTTTTTAAATTTCATCATTAAATATAATATTTTCTTTAGAATTTGTTTATAAGGCATTTTATCTGTTATGATACATTGCAAGATTCTTATTTCCTATTTGTAACTTCTAATCTGCTTTCAGAAGTAAAATAGGTCTATAACCTCTGTTGTTATAACTAAATTAAGATTATACAAGATTTATTTGGAATGGATCTTTTCCCATTATAGGTTTTCTTAACATGTTTTCTATGAATTTGGAATCATTTGTTCTTTGGTTTATTTTAAAAAATTGAATAGGATTTGTTTACAAGAGTCTAATGATTTTATTTTTAGTGATACATTGCTTCTCCTCTAGTTTATTAGACCCCTTCAGCTGAATCTCCCAGAATCTTAATGTCAAATTTTTTTGTTTGAAAGTTTAAGAAAATTCATCCATAAAACTCATCCTTTTCAGACTATTATATTTAAGACAGATATTTTTAACAATTTACTTTATTTCTCTAATGGATAGTGAAGTCTTTCATTTCTTCTTATATCAATTTTTGTAATTTGTGAGTTTCAACATTTTGATTAATGTTTTAATTTTAACATTGATAAATTTTCTTAATACATTTAAACTATTTAGTGATTATATATGGATCTGTTTCCTTTGTATTCTCTTTACCTTTGTCCTGATAAATTTTCAATGAAGTGTTAATGTTATAATTTTTTCATATCTATTTTGATTTATTTTATTTTTCAGCCTCATTTTATGCTCTTTAATTTTTAAATCATTTCCTTCTTTTTCTAGAGTATACAATGTCTTATGATTTATGTTTACGGCATTTAGGTTATTTTTTAAATTTACTTTTATTGATGTTAATTTCTACAATAAATATTGATTAGATAAAGTATGTCTAGAGTACTTTAACTTCATTGCTTATTTACATCTAAGTATGTTTAAATTTATGTTTGATTTCTTTGTTGTATCACTATTTAATAAGAATTGGATTTTTATAGAGACAGGACAACTTGCCTTGTATGTAGCAGACCCTGGTTCCTGGTTTGATCCCCAGAACCTCACATGTTTCTGCAAGTCCTCCAGGAGTGATCACTGAGCACAGTCAGAAGTCTACCCTGAGTACAGCTTGGAGAGATCCAAAACAAAAAATAGTTTTAATTTTTACAATAGCAACTATAGAGAGATAACTCAACATCCCGAGTAAGTGCTTTGCATACAGAAGCCTGGATAGGTTCAATCCCTGTCACTTTATAGACCACTTAGCATAGCCAGAAGCAAACCCTGAGCAGAGGGCTGAGCACCTGAACACCTCTAGTTTTTCACTCCAAAATAGAAGTTGTGTTTTAATATTTATGTGTATTTCTGATTTGATATGTAAAAGTTCAAGTTTTTGAAATTTGCAAAACCTTTATTCTTCATACAGTGAATGATAAGTTGTGACTGCTTCATATAGCTTAGAGAGGAATCTGTTGCACACATTTGAGACTATTTTTCATGTTATCAACTCAGGGATTTATTGGATTGATGGGATTTTTGAAATGTGCTTGTTAAAATATCCCTGTAAGCTCCAGGATTTGAACATTTATCCTATAAATCTTTTTTTTAATTATCTTTATTTAAACACCATGATTACAAATATGATTATAGTTGTATGATTACAGTCATGTAAAGAACACCTCCCTTCACCAGTGCAACATACCCACCACCAATTTCCTAATATCTCCTTCCTCCCCACACCACCCACACCTGTACTCGATACAGACTTTCTACTTCCCTCATTCATTAATATTGTTATGATAGTTTTCAGTATAGTTATTTCTCTAACTGCACTCATCACTCTATGTGCTGAGCTTCATGTCATGAGCTGCACCTACCAAGCCCTCATCTGTCTTGTCTCTGAGATACTGTTAAAAATGTCTTTCATTTTTCTTAAAACCCATAGATGAGTGAAACCATTCTGCATCTTTCTCCCTCTGACTTACTTCACTCAGCATAATAGATTCCATGTGCATCCATGTATAGGAAAATTTCATGACTTTATCTCTCCTGACAGCTGCATAGTATTCTATGGTGTATATGTACCACAGTTTCTTTAGCCACTCATCTGTTAAAGGGCATCTTGGTTGTTTCCAGAGTCTGGCTATTGTAAATAGTGCTGCAATGAATATAGGTGTAAGGAAGGGATTTTTGTATTGTATTTTTGTGTTCCTCAGGTATATTCCTAGGAGTGGTATAGTCGGATTGTATGGGAGCTCAATTTCCAGTTTGTGAAGGAATCTCCATATCACTTTCCATAAAGGTTTATAACCTAAAGGAGGAGACCACTACAGATAATGCAGAGATTCAAAGGGTATTCAGAGAATACTTTGAGAAACTCTATGCCACTAAATATGAGAACGTGGAAGAAATGGATTAATTTCTGAACTCTTATAACTTTCTACGGTTGAATAAAGAAGATGTAGCATATCTAAACAACCTCACCACTATTGAGGAAATTAAAACTGTAATCAAAAATTTGCCCAAAAACAAAAGCCCAGGCCCTGATGGATTCATGAATGAATTCCTTCGAATCTTTCAAGAGGAACTACTACCAATCCTGCCAGGCTCTTTTATGAAATTGAAAAAAAGGAACACTTCCAAATAGCTTTTATGAAGTCAACATCACCTTAATACCAAAGCCAGATAGAGATGCTGCCAAAAAAGAAAATTATAGACCAATATCCCTGATGAACACAGATGCAAAGATCCTCAACAAAATCCTGGCAAACCGGATCCAATGTCTCATCAAGAAGATCATTCACTATGATCAAGTAGGTTTTATCCTGTAATTCTTTAAGGACCTTTTCCCTTTTAGATATATGAAGAATATTTTTAGAATTCAATTAAATTTTAGAATAGGTTTATTCACCTGAAGCATTGTTTTAGCAATATATAACTATTGCTAATAATGTGTTTTAGTTTAAACCACCTTTGAAACTATATGGCATTCGATCTTAGCATTAGATTAAGATGTATTTAATCCAGTATTTCAAAGAAATAAACACATTTTCAATAACATATCAACATTCGTGATTTACATTCATAGGGATTTTATTACAATCTTTTATTTAATAATACAGATGCTTAGACATTATCTATAATAGAGTTTTTTTTTTTTGTTTGTTTGTCTTTTGCTTTTTTGGGCCACGCCCGGCGGCAGTCAGAAATCGCTCCTGGCAGGCTCGGGGGACCATCTGGGATGTTGGGAATCAAACCTAGGTCTATCCTGGGTTGGCCACATGCAAGGCAAATACCCTACCGTATGCGATTCCTGCAGCCTCAATATAATAAATTATTTTCTAACATAAAGACAGTATACTTTTTCTTTAAGATAAAAAATACTTGGAACATATACTCTGTGAGCCCATGAACTTGGTTGTCACTTGCAAATGTCGCCCATATCTCCCTTCTTGAGACTTGGACTTTCCTACTTCCATCTTGGGTTGTGTCCCTGGGTCCCTCCACCGCTGGAAAAGCCCACACTCTCTCTTGAAAGCGTTATTCTCTCCCATTCTGATCCCCACCTTCCCCTTCCTCAAAGTTGCCAAATAAAAACCTGTTATTACTCTTAAAATAAGCACATATACATATTACATATCTATACAGATTTTGCTCATTCTTACTAAATTTTATGCTCATAGCATTTATGAGCATAAAATTTTAAATGCATTAGCACATAATTAGCACATAACATGTACATTTTAAAATGTATTAGCACATAATTTTTCAGACTATTATAAGATGTTACATACCCTGGTGATAAAATTATAATTTAAAAATCTATTTTATTAATGTGTTAATGTTATAAAAATCTGCAGAACTTCAGTTTAGCTCAGTTCATGTACATGTGTGTAGGTGTACTGCCTCCTCAATAAATTAAAAATAATAAAATTATCATAGAATTTTTCATAATATTTATTTTTACATTAAATAACTATAAAAGGTATTGTTTTGAAATGATTTTCAACAAATCAGTGATCAGTACAATTGTGTACAATTTTGTAGAATCTCATGAGCTTAATTTAATGAATTATATATATGCAGGTATCATCTCTATATCAAAAAAATCTCTCTGATAAGTGGTATGAAGAAACATAATAAAGTAACAAAAGATGGCCAAAGTCATCAATACTAGATAGATTTTATCTACAAATCTGAGCTTTCATGACAGAGTTGGTGATTGGGAAAGGCCCTTGGAACCCTAGTAGAGGAAAAGAAGTACATTGAAATGATTCATGCATAAAAAATGAAATTAACAGAATTGTAAATCCTTTTAAATCAACAAAAATGGTTAAAAAAAAGAATAAGGACCAGAGTGGTAGCACAGCGGTAGGGCGTTTGCCTTGCACGAGGCTGACTCAGGACGGACCTGGGTTCAATCCCTGGTATCCCATATGGTCCCCCGAGCCAGGAGTGATTTCTGAGCTCAGAACCAGGTGAGTGAATCCTGAGCGCTGCTTAGTGTAGCCCCAAAACAAACAAAACAAAACAACAATAAAATATATGTCTTTTTACTAAATGGTGCAGCTATGTTAGGTTTCCTTTGATATTTATTTTTATTTTTCATAATTTTAATACAGGCACACCCAGCTTTTCTCAGAGCTTACTTCTGGCTCTGTACTCAGAGTTCATTCCTGGTAGGTCTTAGGGACTATGGGGTAGCAAGAAATGAAGCTGCTTTATGAAAACTATGTTATAATTTTATTTCTTCTTTTTTTGATGTTTTACAATTCCAAGTGTTTGTGGTTATCCTTGCATTGTTAATTTAATGTAGATTTGCTTAATATTAACATACTTTTGTATATGATTTCAAGATTTTTTAACAATATTAAGAAGGGATAATGGGGGGCCCGGGAGATAGCATGGAGGTAAGGCGTTTGCCTTTCATGCAAAAGGTCATCGGTTCGAATCCCGGTGCCCCATATGGTCCCCTGTGCCTGCCAGGAGCAATTTCTGAGCATGGAGCCAGGAGTAACCCCTGAGCACTGCCGGGTGTGACCCAAAAACCAAAAAAAAAAAAAAAAAAGAAGGGATAATGGATATATATTAGCAAGGGGCACACAGTCAAAATGATATTTTAATTATGATCTTAGTTTCAAAACTCAGGGAGATATAGTTGAAAAATAGAGATACCTAATAATAGTTATTTATACCATCCTGTCATTTGAAAGCATTGTCTGCATTAAAGTAGTTAAGGAGAAAGAACCAGAAAAAACCAGAAGAGTTATGTTCTCTCTACAAAGAGAGATCACATTCAACAACAGGTTTAATGTAAAACATAGAATATAAAAATGATGACGAGATCTTTGAACTCAGTTTAGTGAAATATTGGAATGGTGTTATTTGTAAGTAAGAAACTCAATAAAAAAATCTCTGAGGAATAATAAAAAGTGATGTCTATAATTTATATTGATGATGCCATCGTCTAAGATTCCAAATACAAAAATGTACTTGAGAGAAAAATTCATACTGGGGAACTATGTCCTATAAAAGCTAAATTTAGAAATACAGAGATAAATACAGAAGTAGAAAATGGGCACAGAAATGGTAGAAAGTAAATTCCCTAGTGAATTTACTAGTGAAAACGCTTTGTGAAAGGCTTGCCATAGATGCACATCAAAGAAATAGTTTCGGGTGGACAAGTCTAAGAAGAGTCTTAGCTGGATATGTATATATGTATATATACATATACTTGAATATGTATATAGTCAACTCACAAATAACTAATCTTTGTGAAATATCATCTTTATGAGGTAGTAAGACTTATACTTCATATATATTATCACACATTAACTAGTGAAGTAATAATGTTATCATCATAGAAAAATGTTACAATAAGGACAGGTTTCTGCAGTCAAAGATGGCAAAGCATTAAGAAAAGAAAGAGAATTAAGGAAAAGGAATTATCTCATTAACATTAATTGATAAGATCTGCAGAGAATAAGAACTAACGAAAGGAGATGGAAGCAAAAAAGTAAGAATTTTATGTGGGAATGAATCCTGTGCAAGTCAACACTGAAATGCAATAAGATTTAATAATTCAGTGTTGAAAGTTTGTAGCAAGCCTGAAAGAAGATGCTTTTGATTTAAAATAGAAAAGATGAGGTATGTGACAAGCATACTCTTTAAACATAATATGCACTCAACAAATATTTTTGAATAAAAACTAAGTGTTCAGAGTTTGAAAAATAGGATCCTGAGAAAAGGACAGATAAGGAGTTGAAAGTTACTGCACTGATAAGTTCTCTGATTTAAAATTTCCAAGAATATCTATAAGAAACACAACTTTGTGAAATGCACAGATAAAGGATAGGCTTTGGACATCCTGTGATTTTTTTTTTTGGTGTCATGTTTTAAAATATGTAGCAAGTGTGGGAAATAAAACAAGCATTGATAAGCCATTACTTAAGAAATAGCAACTCACTATCCATAACAACTGGTATTTACAATTTAAAAGGTCAAATAGAGATGAATTTTGATAAAAGATTATCACATGAAAACATATGTATGTGAGTACATGGAATAGGTATAGTTCATATAGCATTTTATAATTTATCTTAACTTAGTCCTTTATATCTCTTGTTTTCAAAGCACACCTTCCCCACTTATAATACAACCAACTTGATGAAGATCTCATAGGACTGCTATTTGTTGTTCACTTAAATGTAAAATTCCTAGTGTCTATTTGAAATTCCACAAAGCAGGGGCCAGGCGGTGGCTCTGGAGGTAAGGTGTCTGCCTTGCCTGCGCTAGCCTATGACGGACCACGGTTCGATCCCCCCGGTTTCCCATATGGTCCCCCAAGCCAGGATTGACTTCTGAGCGCATAGCCAGGAGTAACCACTGAGCATCACAGTGGCCCAACTCCCCCCCCACCCCCAAAAAAAAGAAATTCCACAGAGCAGATTTGTGCCGGATGAATTTTCTCTGAATCTCAGCATTAGAGTAGTGATTGTAGATTATTTTATTTATGAGATAAAATGCTATCACATGCAAATGACATACTCAATAAGATATGGCATAAGGCAAAAGTTCGCTG